>LJZU01000001.1:0-44322 GCA_001513805.1 Davidsoniella virescens
AAAAAAAAAAAAAAAAAAAAAAAAAAAAAGGTATATGGGAACCTAAGGACAAAAGATGGATCAAAAGATACCATAAGCTAGGTATGGTTATCTTGATTTTGTGATGGTTGTTGTGATGGCAGTTGTGGCGGTGGCGTTGCTGCTGACATTGCTCTCGTAATATGTAGGCCTTCTAGCACTCCTACATATAAGTCTGACAGCTGTCCCCCGCTTCTCGCAACCAGATGACCTAGGATGATTGCCAAAGGACACACAGTTGTTCTTTGGTTGGGCCAGAACTGAAAGAAATCGTCTTTTTCAGAAGAATGATGCTATGGAACCAGACTCCCTTGCCAGCAGACACTGTGCAGGATCAGTAAGTCCCTTATGGTTGATGGGTAGAGACCGCGTCCAATTCCTTTGATTGGCCCGACTCTACCTTTCTCGTTAATAATACCGAATCCAAATCCAAAATCTTGTCATCCAGTGAGTGGGCTTCCACCCGAGCCTGAGCAATGAGGAAGACTCCATAGGGCATGCAACTCACCTCACTGCATCAACCCGAATCACTCTTGCTCCGGCGGGACTAAATGTAGTGGGCCTGCTGAGTTTTCACAGTCCCTTAAATTCCAAAAATATGTTGTCTTCACAGGCGAGAGAAACCATAATATGTTCTTGGTCTATCAGGGACGCTAAACTGATCTATGCTTTTCTACTAGTAGAGAACAAGAAACTCACCAGATTCTGTCGCTTCATTCAATAGATGATTAAGCTTGCTACTAATATACTAGTAGTATGGATGCTTGGGCACGCCCAACACCCTCCAACCAGGCGGAAATTTGGAAGGTAGTCGTGAGGTATGTCCTTGACCCTTCAGATACATTGGTGTAATAGAAGTTAACATATTCATAGGTCTAGATAGCTCAATAAGATTGATGAATTAAAAATCAAATACCTTGGTTGGCAGTAAGATCATATGAATCCGGGTCACTTATACACTAAGTAGTAAGAAGACGAGTACGAAGGCCTAGTGGAAAGTGTTCCCCTGGGCACTCTTATATTTTATCTTTTTATACTCTTGTAATAGTGAACTATGTAAACACAAAATCTACATTTACACCAGCTCATTTTTGGCCGGGAGATAGAGCAAACATGTCATATACATGTATGTTCATAACGAGTTTATTAGTGATATTGTACAGGAAAAACTAGTTTGGATGCAAACCTAATGGCCCGTATGTATCACGAATGTATATCATCATCATCATCTTTCTGTGCAGAAATTATATATTATATGATATATCATAATAGACGTAGACAAAGCGGCTTCAGCACGGAGAACACGCGTATGCAGATTTTGACATGAGCTTGCCACGGTGATTCAGGTATAGCATGCATCATGTTACGCAACAATCGACTTCCACGTAAGGTGATTTTATACGCAAGTGATTCTACATGCAGAAGTCTCTAAAATTTACAAGCATGTCCTTTTACACGCAATAGAACGGTGTAACATAGAACATATTATGTTGTATAAAACGGAATGAATAACATAATCTTGTGGAACATTATGAAACTTCGGGAAGGGTTCTGGCATCCTTCTTGGGCTAAGCACAACATTCATATCACATGTCAACAAACAGGTTAGGACAGAATGAAACTGAACAACTGATGTAGCTTGAAAACTTGATAAAGGTTCTGGCACCATACATGGCACAAGCACAAGCTGCCATTTCATAAAATTCAATCAAAGTAGGATCAGTACTCGTACCAGCTCTAGATAAAGAGCTGAAGGTGAGCAAAAAATGAAAATTACTCAGTGCTTTTCCGAAAGCCCACAACGCTTTGCAAAACATTTAACATGACATTTGGCTTGTATTTAGACACAATGGGAATAATAATCAGCTTTTCATTCGTACAACTGTATTGAATCTTCTTTTATAGAGGCTAACTGGGAGAACTATAGCAATTCCTTGGGGGCACTGTGATCATCCGGTGTCACTTTGGAGAAAACTACTTATATTGTACAATATGGCTTACTATGCTACATCTCTTCGTAAAATCTTGGTGGCGTAAATCTTGTATCTATCTAGACACTAGATAGTCTGTCCGGGTCTACCCGTGATAGCTTTTACCAAAGTTCCTCTTCTATCCAACCATACTATTTGTTCTTTGTGTAGTTTACTAAATGAATATCTGTGTAGACCTCTTTGATCTTTGACTCTAACTTGTACTTGGAATATATTGAAAAAATGCCAAGTAAAATAGATGGAGAATAGCTAGTATGAGCCCTCTTACCCTTAGTTTCTACTAACTCTTCAAAATGGTAAAGCTATCCTATATACAACCCTTGATCTAAGACTATCTACACCAGATTGCAGTCTTGATCTGACTAGTAAGTGATCATGCGATCATAACAAGAATAGTGATGCTGTTTTTAAGCCTATTTACAACAAATAACTGAAAGCGGAGGTGCACAGTTCTGTCCACAAGCCCATAATAACATATGGTAGCGAAAATGTAATTGCTGGCCAAATATCAACCTAAAATAGCCGAATAGCAAAGTATAAATTCGAACGTTTGGCAGTCTCTTTAAGTCTATCCTTTCTTTCATTCTTCCACTACCATCAACATTTCAACAATCCAACATCATTTACAAATCATTGATAATTCACTATTTGAGAGTGCATAGCTCATTAAAGATATGCCATACAGTGTCATTCCAGCGAGTTCAAACTACCTTAGTGTCACCTACCATCGCATTGAGTCGGACTTTAACAGCGTCAGTGATCGCCGATTCGAGTAGCAACTAGAAATTTCTGCCTTCGATCCTGAAGCCCTTACTCTATCATTACTTCATCATATCTCTGTCTATCTCAGCACTCACTTCATTACATTCTCATTTCAAGACGATGCCTGACTTACTTGGTTCTACTACCAAACTCACGTCTTTCTCGTTGGCTGACTTCTCTAAGCCATCAGAAGCGGAGTCCAAGCATTATTTCCTTGACTTGGGTGAAATACCTCATATGGTGGCCCGAACATCTGCCTCTGCCTAGTCAAAACACTTAATTGACCATCCCATTGTGGACAAATGGTGCTGAGAGCTTCGAGATGGTCTAACCAAAATTCTCGATATCCGGGCTGATTGGGATAGTTTTTTTTTTCATTCACATCAGCGAAGATAGAGGTCATGCCCGTATGCACTCGGATCATCCAGTAATATCGCTGATTAGCCTACGCCCAGAAGATCAATCTACCTGGGAGGTAGCAATGCAATTGGCTTTTCACTGTTGGGCGCTCTTGCACACATTCGGAAGTCCTGATGTAGAGGTTAAGATCAAAGAAGGACGATTCAAACCTATGTCATCATCTGCTGCTGCAGAATTTGCCTCAGGTTGATTGGAGATATGCACAACCAGAAGTGGGGTGCAATCTTCTCATGTCAGACATCAACAATTCGGTTATCCCTCTTCTTCCACTTCTGGGATATTGTGTTCAACAAGACCCAGTTGAGACTGGTGAATCGGAGGTCGCAATTGGCTCGATAGGATTACATATCCGTCCTGTGTCACCATCAGTTACCACTACCGAGGGAGCTAGTTCCGAGTCAGCCACTTCCAAGCCAAAGCCCGTCTCCTCCGTTATATATGGACTGACTAGCCGCCATGTAGCTATAGGCCGCCGTATTTCATTCGACCAGGACATCCCGAAGACAAGCGCTGATAAAGATGCCGTTATGAACAATACCAATGGCAGCAACCAGCAGGATATAGGACTACTTTCGGGCAGTCATCAATGTTTTGGCCAATCGTCTATCGAACTTTCACATGCAAACAAGATGCTACGAAAGGATTTCAGCAAGACACAGAAGAGAATCGCCAGGTTCCTTGAAAACGGCTTTGTGCAAAAATTACATAACATGCAATATTCCTGTCTGGCTTATGCCTCAGAGCTCTAGATGACTCTAGATGTTTTTAAGATCGAAAATTTGGGGTAATGGTCAATTGGTACAGTCAAATTCGCCACAACATGCTCTTGGTAAAAATGGTAACTTTCTAGCCTGGACTCTAGTTCAACTCTCTGAACCAATGGAACTGGCGGATCGGCTTCTGTTCACACAGAAGAAGCCAGAAAGGTGTACATGGCGTCAAGTGAGGGTGAAATGGAGCTGAGTAAAGCTTACAAAGCTGCCTCAGATTCCGGGCCCCAACTTGAACTTGAACCTACCAACGATGGGTTTTTCCATCTACACAATTACGATATGCCTTCACAGAAAACAACCGAAAATCTCTGCTAGTCGCCAAGAATGGCCAAAGAACCGGCCTCCGATTTAGTACTATCAGCAAAATCGAGGCTACTCCAAGAACGCCCCTTCCATCTGGCGATCCAATTATTTCGCAGCATCTGATAGTAGTAGATATTGAGGATTGTTCACCATTCTCTTGGAATTCGGGCTCGGCTACTTTTGATCTCTCGGGCTCTGTCATTGGTATGCTAGATGGTGGGCCGGCCTGCAACGATGACTAGGGTCCACCACTTGTGACTTCCCCTATTCAATGGATCCTCGAGGATATCCGGCAGTTCACGGGATTAGAGCCGGCGGTAATAATTTGAACAATCGTTGTAGTGAACATCAATAAATTCGTCCTTTCTATCTCTTTTACATATGTGTGGTTACATCTTACTAAACAGTTGGATGAATGATATCTTACAATATTGACACTTGATCAAGCAAAGGGACATCACATCTGAGGCGTTTCCTTGATATCATGTAATAAAAACATTGATAACTGAATGAAGCCACTGAATCCTTGAGGTTAAGAATGTATCCATTCAAACTGCAACATTTCTCGACTAGTAAAGGATTGATTTTTCCAATATTAAATAATACTTACGCTGAAATGGATTACCTTGTTGAAGCAGTAACTAGTTAGAGTTTGTATGATTGATGAGTCAGCTGTCTTAGCTATACATTAAGTCAAGTGATTTACCTTGTTTATAGATGTAGCCAAAAATAGGAATACATCAAGCGTTTTCTAGGTATATGACAGAAGCCCGTGATCAAAACAATCAGGTATATTCTCCATATAAGAAATGAACAGTCTGTAATTAACAGATTGTTATTCATTGTAAGTTACTGCCTTCGAGCGGATTTGAACCGCCGACCTTGTCATGTCCGAATGGCTCTCGACCGTGAAAGACTTAGGTCACATACTAGTTGTGCCTGTATATTAAAATTTATTCGGCAATGTTTTGAAGATGTACGATCTGATCTAGAACTTGTCGTATAGAGCAAGAGACAAAGACATAGTAACAATAACGAAAAGAAAAAGAAAAACAAGCAAACAAAAACCTACATCCCCTTCTCATCCCAAGAAATCCTCCTCACAATCGACAACACGGCATGTTCATCTCCCTCGAGCTCTAGGTTCATCGGGCAGGTCAGCAGTGTAGCGCCATCTCCCACTCTTCCTTCTCTTATCATATTTCGTATCACGCAGTGAGCTTCTACCCTAGTCCAAGTGAGAAGGTGTTCAACTGTCCGGGCCAGCCAGCCTGAGGTTGTTTTCGACATCCGTTGTTGCAGAATCTTGAATGTCTTGTCAGACCTAGCGTCCATTGCACCACCCTGTGAGAACACTACTGGGTACAACTTTCGCCAGCTACCAGTGGGGGCATCTAGCGACCTTGGTATTGTGAGCTTTGTTGAGGATGGTAGCAACATCGCTTAAAGCATGACTACTGTCGGATCGTATAGCTTTCACAGTCCGACCTCCTCAAAGCCCTGATCTGCTCGTCTTCCGGATTCGTTTCGCCAGAAGTAGCGCTCCAGCTCACACAGAATCCCTGATTGGCGGAGAGCTTATGGAAGTAGTTGTGGGTTATGTCATGTAGTCGTTGGGTAGGCCTAGGAGTTGAACTGCGCTGACACTTTTGGTGATGCGTCCGCTTGATGGTTTGGTGGCAGTGGGACACGGCTTTTCTATCATGGGATCCGGGATCAAGACCTTCTCACTGGTCATGCCCATGAGGAAACCAGCAATAACTTAGCATTTATTTTTTGGCTGTATTCCTGACCATTGGTGACCCATGAATGAATGATTTACGGTCGGCGAAATCCTTTCTTTCCCCTGATGACAGTTGGTCCCACAGTCTGTTGTGTCTAGTGTTGTTTAGCTACCCCGTGATGTCTTTCTGTCTACGCAATCCTTCCGGACCAGAGTCCCGGATGCCTTCCAGGTTAGCGTGGGCCTGCGCTGTTGCGACAGGAAAGACCGCGGTGGCCTGCTGGCGGTAGGAAGGTATTCCCATCCTTTCCAAGCTTATCATTATGTCTTCGTCGTATGGGCCAGGTTCGGCCACGCCTCTGATCAATCTCATAGCGTTGAATGGCATAGTGTCAAGCATAGTCTAGATGTCCTCCAGGCCGTCGGGTCGTAGGGTTCTCATCAGGTGTCAGAACGTCTGCTATGTGCATAGGCGGAGGACCAACTGGGCCTCTTGCAGGGACAACTGTTCTAGCCTGGGATTTGTGCCAGCCTGGCGAATGATGCGGTTGTGGAGAAAGCGTCTTCGGGCGGCCGTGGGGCCAAGGAATGTGCCTAGCACCTCTATGCCAGTCGACTCACGGCAGTCCTAGATATGGTGGACGTTAGACTTGGACTGGTTAAGGGAGACCACGGTTTCCATGTCTGCAAGCAAAGTGGTATATCTGGTACGTCCGTCTGACGACCAACTACCACGATGTCGTCGAGGTAGGCCTTGACTTCTTTCCCCCGCGCCCTGCCAACTATGAAGGCGTTTTTGTTGCTCCTGGAGTGGGGAGGTAAACGTGGGTTTATGTAGCCTCACGATCACATGTCATTGGTTAGATGTGGTGTCCTCACCGAGCTTCGCCCCATCTGTACCATATACAACAGCCTCACTAGGACTGAGTTGGAGCACATCCTAGAGGCCAGAATCGAAGATGGTGACTTCGAAACGTATCATGACCGGTGGTATCACAACTGACTACAGGAGTGTCAGACCCTCAAGTGACCGAAAAAAAAGGGGGACACTGGTAGACATGTGAAGATCTGAGTAGGCTATGGAGTCAGAAATTTGCGGATAAGCTTCTCAATACTACAAAATTAGCAAGCTTTGGTGCCAGAGTCGAACGATCCCCTGGGTCGACAGTCGATGGTCTTTCGTCCTTAGTGCTCGGGAGTTTGCCGAAAGATGAGATCACTCGGATACTCCAGTCACTGATATATTCTCAAAGTACTGTAGAATCGCAATAGGTAGACTCCAAATAATTGTAGATGGCAACCTAATTTATGGTCGAAGATTGTCATGGTGGTCATAATATATATTATTAAAATCGTGATAAATCAAAGTTACACAAAGACCCCATTACAGTTCGAAAATATATATAAAAGAGTTATAAAAGTCAGATAGAAAAGCAATGTTTCCCGTCATGTTTTATGACATGCAAAATGAAAGAGCGCAAAAAAAAAAAGGATTAAATTAACTGCGTAGCCTGAAAGAATATCTTGCACAGTAAAAGTTGTGAAGAAATAGATATTGAACGTCAAAACTTAGTGTTGAAATGTGGAAGGAAAATAGATTACATAACATAAGAATTACAGACCTGAAGTCGAGTGAATACGAAACGGAAGTGGTAGTAATCATTGAAGCCGGCAGGGAGCCCGAAATATTTCAGTGGGGCTGTTGGAAAGCTCCAGCCGCTTATTAAGCTCCCCATGATACATAGCGTCAGCCTTGCAGCAACTTATTTATCAGCGCGCCTATTAGTGTTGAAGAGAAAGAGACAGTAAAGATGCATGGGATTGTATTAGAAGGTTATTATCAAGTGTCGAAATAGCTTGCAAAATAACTCATCATTGTTACAACTTCTTTGTTCATCACAAGCACATTAACGCCATGTCACGAAAATCCACTAACAATGCGCTACGCATGGCCACCAGCAGCTCTTTTCCAAGCTTAAGTAGCGAAAACCCAGCTGAAGATATCTGTCCCGTGTGCAAGACGAGTCGTTACCTCAACCGCGATCTAGAGTTTCTAATCAATCCGGAATGCTATCATCCCATGTGCGCCAACTGCGTAAATCGCATCTTCAACGAAGGTCCCAATCAATGTCCATATGCCGGTTGCAACAAGACTCTACGCCGCAAAGGGTTCCGCCCACCATGGTTCAACGATCTCACTATTGAGCGTGAATGTGACATCCGGAAGCGCGTAGCTGCCATCTTTAACAAGGTGGAAACTGATTTTGAGACGGCTCGTGACTACAACGATTACCTGGAGCGTGTAGAAGATCTTACCGCCGACATGGTCTCTGGCCAAGATGCTGCACGCCAAAAGGCAGAGGCAGAACTAATAGAATGGGAAACGGCGCATAAAGCTGAAATCGAGGCTAACCGTCGTCGTCGCGGTGAAGCGGAGGAAAAGGCCCGTAAACAACTCAAGGCCCAGCAAGATCGCTCGCGCCAGCTTCGTCTGCAAGCGCTACAGGAGAAACAGGAAGATAAAGAAGCTGATCGTCTACTACGTGAGGAGCGTCTCAACGCCATCTTAAACGGCGAGCTAGACCGTGCTGAAGACGTGCTTAACCGCATCACGCTGAAAAAGCGTGGCAAAGAAGCCGGCGTTGCACGAGCTTCGGCGGTACGTGGTGCTGGTTCCTCAGCTCTATCGATTCGTGGTCTCAAGGAGAAGGGAAAGTGTCTCGGGATCAACGACGAGGATACGTCAAAGCCATACGATCCGTTTGGTGGGCTGGATCTTACGCCGGTGCGCTTCCAGATGCAACATGCCATGTCGTATCATAACGAATGGATCAATGCTGCTAGAGCAAAAGACGAATTCCGCGTTGGTGGATATAACGCCGACGACTACATCAAGCGGTCGATTTTCGAAGCGTTCACCGGCCTTGGTGTCTTTATCGAGTAGGGAAAACAGGCAGGCCTCACCGTAGGAGCAACAGCGCCAGTCTCTGTGGTTGCTTGTGATCCGGATAATCTTGTTTGGTATCTATTCATGCCGTATTCATGAAACGTCTCTAATTTATGACATGGCTGGAGTCTTGGAGTTTCTTTTATTTCGGAAATTATGCAATTACCTTCGGACATCAACTTCAGTCCAGTTTTCACACTACCTGCTTTAAGCGACATATATATACAGTTGTCATAGAGTCTTGTCAACAGTCGATATTTTAGGTCGGCTAGTGATATTCATCACACTTTGTTTGGAGAGTGTTTATGGGCCAATTCAAGTTCAAAAATGCAATAATAGAATCAAGTCTACACTTGTGTAATATGATTTTCTACCTCGTTAAACTAGCTCACTCTTGTTCCACGTTCAACTCTTGATACTCTCCATGAAGATGCAATTTGAAATAATAGATGAAACAGACAAGAAAATGAGAAACGAAAGACAAAGAAAGGTCAAAAAGAATGGAGTAAAATCAACCCATATAGAACGCCAACGCTCCTAATACGCCAATGAAATAAAAGTAGAAAACGGATGAAGGGGTGGAGTGGAAAAGGGCAAATGACACCAGAAGGTCAGACAAAAGGACAATTACAATAGACAACACAGAAAGCCACATCGGAATATTTGATCGCATAGTGCCAACAAATGAAGATAGACGAAAGGGATATCACATACTACAATAAGGCAACTTCCACCGCCGCCACGACGATCACTAACGCGAGTGATGAGGCTTTTACTGCCACTGCTGGGTATTCTGTCCAGCACGGGGAAATGCAGGAATAGTAGGCACTTGGTCAAGACCGCCACCAATAGGGGTCTGCTGTTGCCAGTCAGTAGCCTGTGGCATCATTGACTGTCTAAATGGGTTTGTGCTGCCGGTAGGCTGTGGAACAAGACCGGCGGTAGGCGCACCAGTTTGTTGTGGTTGTATCATACTGGTATGTTTGAAAGGGTTAGTACCGATAGCCATGGGCATTTGTTGCGGTGCCGCAAAGCCTAGTGTAGTTATGCCGGTGGCATTAGCGGATACTCCACTCATAGGCTGAGTGCTGAGTTGATTGCGAGCAAACGGATTCGTAGACCGTGGGCTGCTAGGCGGGGCACCCGTAGCCTGAGGCATCATAGACTGACGGAAGGGGTTTGTGCCAGTGGCCATTGGTACCAAGACCTGTGGCTGCGGAGCCGGTTGTTGCTGTTGTTGCTGGGGCTGGCCAAACGGCAAGCTTCCGTTCTGGGGCACCTGAAGGCCGGTAGGCTGGAAGCCAACAGCTTGCGGTTGTGGCTGCGGTGTGAAGCCGCCAAAGCCAGCACCGGTTAGCATCGGAGCTTGCATCGGAGCAGCAAAGCCTTGGGTCTGGAACGGGTTGTTGCTGAATCCGGTAGCTTGGGGCATCATGCCAGCCTGGGGGAAATCAGTCTGCTGGGTCATGAAGCCGGTTTGCACCATCTGCATCTGGTTCATAAGAGACAGATGTTGTTGCGCGGCAGAATTTGGCTGAGGGATATTCTGTACGGTCTGGTTCTGCTCAATAGTATCGAAGAGATCGATCAGGTTCGGCTCGGGGCCCTTATTAGCCGTGATAGGGTTGATGGGGAGCGCAGGAGCGGGCTGCGAGACGGGCTGGGATGTGGTGGGGCCCGAAGAGGTCTTGGGTCTCGTGAAGTTGGGTAAATTGGCAGTTTCAGGAGATCTCGGCGGGGCAGAGTTAGTGCCGCTCTTTCCAGACTTCTTCTTGGCAATTTGCTCGGCGATAAACTGGCGGCGGTGGATCTCGAAGTCGGGATCTTTGAGGTAGTCTTCTAGCTGGCGGCCTAGATGGACGGGCGCATGCTTTAATTTGGGCACTTCAACTCTAGTGTAGTGTTCGTACTGGCGAGCAACGCCAAGGTAACCGACCACAAAGTCAGTCTGCTCGACAAAAAGACGGTAGATATCAAGGGCACGCTCGGCGTCGGTTTTGGACATCTCGAAGAAGTGACCTAGTAGCAGAAACACCATGGTTAGTGAGATGAGAAGTGCGCGTAGAATGATATCAGGCTACTACGTACCAAGGATATTGATCATTCCCTGGTTGATGACCTGGAACAGGGCTAGAAGATCCAGTACTAGCAGACGGAACACAGTAATGGTGATCTCGTCGTGCTCGTCGTCCATGACCTCACACTTCAACAGAGCCGCGAGTTGGTACTGGACACACTCGGTCTCGCGCAGCAGGCCCTTTTCGACAGTCAGCTTCTCGAGGCGCGGATCTTTGTACCGCACCCAGTCACACCTAGTCTCGCGGAAGGCACGAGATCGTTCTGAGATGTACTCAGCATATCGACGTATAATGCGGCCATGGGATTGGGCTGGAGAAGAGAGTTAGTTGGACCATTAAAAACGAAGAGCCCAGGCATATATACCGTCAGTATAGGCGCTAGTAGCCAAGAGGTTGCGGTGCCGCGCGAGATAAGCCAGCGTGACATCAGCTTGGCCCTCTCTAATCATGAAATGGATGGTAATCAAGCTCTTGATAACGACAGTCCATGTAGTTTCGCGCATACGAATAGCCAATGTGCGGAAGACCTCGCCGACACCGGCTTCTCCGGAATGAGTCGCGACGAGGATGTGTTCGATGTACTTGGTCTTGGGAGGCGCTGCCTATATGAGAGGAGGTGTGATTAGCTGGAGGCAGCTCAAACGACTTACGGCATCTCAGATCGGCCTACCTTGATCTTGGTAGCGCCCTTGACCGATTTTTCGAAAGAGCTGGCCATTTTGCGTGGTTTGGACGGCCGTTATGGCAATAGTTGTCGAGCGTTAAGCCTCCGGGCAGTTGGTGATAACGATAGTTGTAATGATGTGATAGTGATAGTGGATAGTGGTGATGGACGAAATCGGAAATCGGACAGAGCGTCGTCGGAGCCGGGACTGGGCGCGCAGAAGGTCTTCGAAGTCGAAGATAGAGGCAAGGCGGCGGGCGGAGAGATCAATCTAGGGAAATAATAAACCGATGATCTATCTAGTTGTACATCAGACAAAGACAAGCAACGAATTGCAAAATAAGCAGCGAGCTATCACGTCAGCCGGAACTCTAAAACTAAAGTTGAGAAAGAGACAAAGCTGCCGCAGGGAATAAAATAAAAGGCTGTCCGTGATAGAAGTGCTGGAATGCGTCCAGCAATTCAGCAATGTAAAGAAAGAGACTCCAAAGTCGAAGTCAAGTTAGCAACAAACAAATAGTCAACGAATTGAGTTGAGCGCCTGATGCAGCTATAATTATTCCGCTTAGGTGCTGGCTGGGCCTAGGATTCTGCTTGGACAGGTCGCCTTCTGGCCTGTGGAATTTTAGTTGTAATGGTCAACCAGATAGTTGGTTGGGCTGGTCAAAGGCAGTACTGCACTGGTGCTTAATTAGTAGCGGCAGCGATCTGGGCGGTGACGTCGTTGAAGGAACGCTACGATATTGGAACCGTGATATGATAAATAACGAGCAAAAAAGAAATTCTCCCAAGATTGAAACGAAGATCACTAGAGGGAGAAACAAGCTGTTTGCTGGCTAGAGGCAGATCAAATAAATTTCGCAGAACAGTGGCCCAGCTGGGGGACTTTATCTAGAGCTACAGGGCCGGCTTACTGATTCCATAGGCTCTACTTCACGAAGCTGCAGCAACAGCACTATACCAGGAAAAAAGGGCCTGCACTACGATATTCTCGCTATCTAAAAATCCAAAGAGCAATGAAGGAAAGTACTCGTCTCTCTTTAGCGAGCAGCAAACTCTAGAGCTCGCAGGAATCACGAGACGGATACTGGGCGTCCTCTACGACAGGCTCTACATTGGGGCTTGCTGCCCTGCCTCAAACTCGGCTCAATGCTACCGTCGACTTATTGCTGCTGACTGGCTCACTAGCGACATGGCGGCCGCCATATCAGAATGGATGGATGATGGCTCTTCGGCTGCGATAAGATCTGACGTATTGGCAAAACACTACCGCCTGTTTGTCTAGCAAGAGCAAACGGATGCTTACTGTCAGTCGTTCGTGCAAAATACAACGTCAGGTACTACTTACTCCATACGAAGGCAGGAGCCCACAGGCAACCACTATTATATTTCTCTACAGCGCTTCCCATCAGGCATCCTTTTTCTTCCCATGACACTGACACAGTTCTCTGCAAGCCACAACAATATTGTATCTGGATGAAACCGTTGTAAATCCATTTGAAGAAAATAGACGATCACTGAAGTCCACATGCAAGAATTGCACGCTTCCATTCAAATTCCCTTTAAACGAAAGCGCAACATTCGCAGTCGAAGCTCCCGTCGACTAGCAACCATTCTCTTTTTACTAGAGGAACCATATAATATGTAACCGTGCCTCCAAATGTAAGCAGCGCACAGCCAAACTGCGATCAGTCGCACAGGCACAGGCACAGCGGCACTGACCAGCCGTCGATCACGGCACCTTAACGGGAGTCATTCTACACACGCTCTGCAGGACCACAGCATCGTCGCGGTGTTCACAATATTCACTTATCGTTTTCAAGTCGGTGTTTACTATTAGGTATGAAAATTTATTCATCTATGCTAAGGGATTGCCGATCGCCACTCATTTAGCAGACAACGTCCGTCACCTACTGCTTCGGCTGCAGGACGACGTCTCCCTTACGAGAGCAGCAACAATTAGATGGAATCTATATCTATAGTTGATGGCCACTTGGCCAGCACCCATGACTGTACCACGACCTACCTCTTCACAATTGGTGGAGAGTACGACGGCCGCAAGCGACTCATCGTCTCCCAGCCATTGTATTGCAGTCCACAGATAGTATACCAGAACAGTGACGAACCAACATCCCATTTGTAGAAACCTTCCAGTATATCAATAGAATCAGAGTTGCCTTTCTTCGCGTCCATAAGTAACAAGGTCGGTGTGCTGGACGCACAGATCACGATACCCAACATCCTTTGCAACTAAACCACTGAAGCCCTAGAGGGAGGGTTAGGAAGCGCAGGGTTGAAGGGATCTTGTCATCTACTACACCAGGCTTTCATCATCTAAGTAGAAAGAAAACAGTCAATAAGGGTTCAGACGGCAGAAAGATAAGTTGGGAAAATTTGACACAGGGCCAAGTAGTACTCACATTTATTTGAATTGGAAGGGATGAAGAGGAGAGAAAAGAAATTCTCAAGATATCACGAACGCGACAGCCTTTTTATCTACAGTGGGGTGCCCCACCATTAGTAAGCACTTGCTGCCAGCTGCCACTGTACAGATACTTGAGTGTTGCATTAACCCTAATAATACAACATCTTTATCATTCAATCCTCCATTAGCTATGGAGTGTACCAAAAAGTTAGAAATCTGTATCAATCAACGTTCAAATAGAATCTATACACCATCCAACTTTTCCAGTGGAAATTTGTTAGTGCACAACAATGTTGTCACAACGGCTCAATCTACAAGCTCGACAGGCTACTGCGAATCTGAATCTCTACCCGAGACTAGTTAGACCGGCCACTGTGTTGGGACAAAGAAGATCTATATCTGGTACAAAAGCTCAATTAGCTAAGACTAGTAAAGAAGGTTCACATGACCAGCTTCTTTCCGAATACAAAACCTTTTGTAAGTTTAGAACTCCATTATGTAAAGCTATATGACGCTAATATAATGCCGAAGTTGATCTACCCAAGGATACCAACATCCGAAATTTGAAGTCCGATACTTGTGAGCCTACAACTATCAGTGGCTTCATTGGAAAGCGACGTGATATCTCTTCAAGCCTCACTACTTTTAGTTTGACCGTGAACCATGCAACCACAGTGTCGGTAGTTTGCGATAAGGACTCTGTTATCTTTGATAGTTTGAAGAGCATCCCAGCTTATAGTTCTGTATCAGTCACTGGTCTTCTTGCTACAAACCCTGGGTCTGATGGACGCCCTGATACCAAAGAACTCAGACTACAGTCTATTCACTGCCTAAATCCATTTGATAAGAGCATTATTGTCTCTAAAGGAGTCAAATTCCCACCCGAGAAGCGTCATCTTCAGCTACGTTTCCAACCCGAATATGGGCGTCGTCTTCAATTTCGCTCATGGCTCAAAAATGAACTCGGCAAACAGGCTGATGAACTTGGATACACTGATATCGAGACGCCAATGCTATTCAAGTCAACTCCTGAAGGTGCCCGAGAGTTCATAGTCCCAACTCGCACTAAAGGCAAGGCTTATGCGCTTCCCCAGAGCCCACAACAATATAAACAGGTCTTGATGGCGTCTGGTGTCCGTGGCTACAGACAATTTGCCCGCTGCTTTCGGGATGAGGATCTCCGTGCCGATAGACAGCCAGAGTTCACCCAGTTCGACCTTGAAAAGTCGTTTGCTACTGGTAAGGATGTCATGAGTGATATCGAATCAATGATACGAGGCGTCTGGAAAGAAATGGAAAGAAAATTTGTTCGTATAGATATGGAGGGTGCTCTTGTACCAGTCCGCAAAGGCTCTGATTACACAGAAACTGCTAGGGAAGTCACCAAGCTACCTAATCAACCTTTCCCCCAACTTAGCTATCAAGATTGTATGGCGTGGTATGGCATCGACAAGCCAGATCTTCGTATTCCACACAAGGTGAGAAGATATAGTCGGGCTTCCTCCTAGATCCTAACTAACATGGTGCAGATAATGCGCATTGAAAATATTGTCAGTCCACAATTCACTAGTATGATAACTGATCTCAAAACCCCCGTGGTTGAGGCTTGGAAGCTAAGACTTGAAGATGGCGAGGTTAAGGACATCGGGAAGTTTGTGTACGATTTTATCGAGGCGTTACCTGCCAAATACAAAGAAGGCAACGCCGGATATCCGACGGTTCTTGTTTACAACACGCGACTTCCCAGGTGTGGTTTTGCCTCTATGGGTCCTGGTGCGTTGGATGAACTCATGGAAAAGGCCACCCCCGAATCTGGTCTTGGTGATCTCGAGTCAGGCGATATTGTCCTCATCCAAGCTCGTGAAGACAAGCCTTTCCAGGGCGGCTCGACTCGTATTGGTGGCGTCCGCTCTCTACTTTGGAACGCAGCTATTGAGAAAAACTTTCTTTCGAAACCAGATAGCTTTGAGTTCCTTTGGGTTACGCACTTCCCGCTCTTTACGCCAATTGATGAAGATGATGCCCCCGGCCAAGGTGGCTCTGCTGGATTCTCTGCCACCCATCACCCATTCACAGCCCCGCTCGCGGAAGAAGATTTCGAGCTTCTCTTCACTGAACCCCTCAAGGCAAAGGCTGACCACTATGATCTTGTGCTCAACGGGACAGAGTTGGGCGGTGGTAGTAGACGTATTCACGTCGCGGAAATCCAAGAGTTCGTCATGCGGGACATCCTCAAAATGAAACCCCATGGTATCGCCGAGTTTTCGCATCTTCTCAATGCCCTGAAGTCCGGCTGTCCTCCTCATGCTGGCTTTGCCTTTGGCTTTGATAGACTGTCTGCTCTACTGACCGATACGCCTTCCATTAGAGACGTTATTCCTTTCCCCAAAAATATGAAGGGAGAGGACATGTTTGCTAAGAGTCCTAGCAAGATAACGGATGGCCAACTAGCGACCTATCACCTGGAAAGAAGAAGAAGCTCATCTGACAAAACTGAGTAACTCTGCTGTATATTAGAGATATATGTGACATTAGCCTGTATAATAAGAAAGTGTATCCTTGAAATATCGCACCCTATGACGTTGTGATAAGCAACAAATATAGGGTTATAAACTGTCTAGGACTAAGCTGTCCTTCAGTGGCCCACTTTTTTCGGGATACAAGCTTCCTAGGCTTGGAAAAGATTCTTAGTGGAAAAGCCGCAGCAAACAGCGCAACGCTAGGAAAGCGTAATTGCTTGTTTAACGTGAATCTCGCATTTAGGACCTTCAATTATTTTGCCTGCGCTTCGTTTCAACATTTCGCATCACGAATCCACACATACATTAACGCTCTTTTTTTTTTTTTCCCTCTCAACACCAGCAACTCCCTCTTGAAATATCGACCACGTCGTATCGCACATACTAAAAAAGATATCTTGAATCATTTTTCGATCACGTACCATGCGGACGTCAATGTCGGCCGTTGCGGCCTTTCTAGGCTCTGCCTCTGCTGCGCTGGCCGGAGCAGCCCCAGCCTATATATTGCAACACACAGTGCCTTCATCGGCCTCGATCGCCGAAAAAAGCATTCCTGCCGTAAGCGCGCAGACGGCGCGCCTGATTCTCGAGCAGCGCTTGAACACCCCCAACGTGTTCCTTAGTGATGGTATCGACGAGGCGTCACGCGAGGCTGTAATTGCTGCCATTAACGCCTTTGGCCGGGCGCCGAAACCACTCTTTGGCGACGACAGCGATGCCACTGATACGGGAAGCTTTATGCTGGATCCCTCGCAGCTTGTAGTGCTCATTGAAGGCCTCTCAGAGGACGATATCGAGCTGTCGGTGCAGAAGGCGGCCCTGATGCCTGCTTTCACTCTGAGTGATCCTCCGTCGTCTGTGGCCCATTCGGCGCTGATCCATGAACACCCCGCTGCTGGAGCTGGCAAGCGGTGTGGCCTGGAAGAGGCCGTGAACCCGCTATCGGCTGAATGCTGGAGAGGCACATCTTCGCTGGTCCGCTTTGATGCGAAAAAGGTATGAGCTTCTCTCATAAGCTAAACCACCAGTCAGGTTATCGCCAAATTACATACTAATAATCTAACTTCTCTTACAGGACTCTTCCCTATTACCAAACCTACAGAATGCCATTCCTAAGCTAGCCTCGATGGCTTCCTCTGGCGAGATGGAGACTGTTCTTATCTTCTTCCCCGAGTCGGCTCGTACGTCCAAGCAAAACACCTGGTCAAATAGCGCCGTCGAGCTGCGCCGCCGCCAGGTCTCTGAGGCCGTCATGAACGAGAAGACCAAGCTCACCACCGAGGAGAGCATTGCTTCTTCATCTTCATCCCAAAACACTTCCACCAAGCCCCAAGCCGGTAGCATCTTCTTTTCCGCTAAGAACGTGCCCGACTGCTACGCTGATGTCGACACTTGCACTACCGGTACCAACTCGTGTAACGGTCATGGCACCTGTATCAACCGTTGGGGTACTTCCTCTACTGATGCCTGCTTCGTGTGCAGCTGCACTGAGAATACTGCCTCTGGTAGCAAGAAGTCCACTGGCTTTGCCGGCAAGGCTTGCGAAAAGATCGATTATAGCACTCCGTTCGCCCTATTCGTTGGTTTCACTATTGTTCTCGTTGGCGTCCTTGCATTCGCTATCAGTTTGTTGTTCCAGGTTGGCGAGCAGCCACTTCCCGGTGTTATCGGAGCTGGTGTTGTCAGGAAGTAAAGAGAAAACCGAATAGTTTTGCATCATTTTCTCATACATGTGGCTTTAGAGGGCAAGGTGAAGAGCAGATTCGGTTGTTGAGGACTACTGGCACACCATCCTGCCATTAATAGCATTAGAGATGGAAGAATCCCGTGTTTGGGCTTGTTATATGTATCATAGCAAGATATACGTGTTTTTGTTGAACTACCCTCTCTGTCCCCTTTCGGATATCTGATCCCTTTGTTTCAAATCAAGTTTTTTGTTTTGTTGTATCTTTTTTTTTTTCGTTGTCTCCTCTTTTAGCTCTTAAACATTATTTTGTTTCGAGAGGCCTCATAATTTGCTACTAAGTGCTATCAAAGTCATGAATGTAACTGGATGCTTGGAACAATTTATATTGATGAGTGGTTTTCGTACACAAGTAGTAGCTACGTAGGTATGAAGATTAAGTTTGTATAATTGGATAAACCAAAAAAATAAACGCTCTACGACATAGTCATGATTTCATCGTCTTCAGGTTTCTTTAAGTCTTGATGTCCAAAGCTTTCAAGACCTCGTTCAGCAGCAAACTCATTCAAATCATTGCCATCCGTGAGCTGCTGATTGATAGTATCTCCACTACCACTATCATGAGGGTTAGAGAGCTTTCCCATGGCAGCTTGATACTTTATGCCAGCCTTTTCGATTAGTGCTTGTATTTCCTCTTTACTTGCTTCTAACTTGATTCTCTCGCTCTCTAAATCTGCCAATTTCTTGGTCGCAGAAGCCCTCTTCGCCCGCACTTCGGCAAGTTTCTCCTTAATGCGTTTTAAACTTGCCCCCAACTCTGGAATTGGTGGGAGACGTGGTGGTGCTTGATGAAGAGCCTCTTCATGCTCGTCTTTTTCCTTTTCAGAGTTGCGCTGCTTGGTGCCTGCTGTACCTGCACGAGATTGTGTGACTTCGAAAGCGATACGCCTTTCAGCTTCTTCATCCGAGGATTCATCGGCGGAGTTTCCCTCGGCTGCTGAGATCATGTCTGCAATCTCACGTTTTCGGCGTCTTTGAGCTTCACGCTCGGCTTTACGGCCGAGAGATATACCGCCATCCTCAACGAAATCGTCAAAGCCTTCTCCGAGATCTTCATCTTCTCGGACAAGCCGTGATTCCTTTTCCTTTTTGCTGCGGCGAGATAGTACTGACAACATGGAGCCGTCATGTCTGCTGCCCATATCTGAATCATCGTTTAGATGTATTATGTCACCGGCATTTTCCTCTTGACCAAGGCGTGCACGGCGTTCTTTACGTTCCCTGATCTCCGTTTCGGTGAGGATACGGGTTTCTGTTGGCTGTGCGTCTTCCGAGTTGAGGATGACAGCACCTTCAAGTTCTGAGGCATCGATATCCATGCTCTCACCAATGTCCATGCCAAAATCTTGGGAAGATATATTCTGAGGCGTGACCGGCGTGGAGTTTTGTAGTTCGGCAAGATATTCTTTACTGTATATTGTGCGCTCTTCATCGGCATCGTGAGATCGGACGGGAAGACCTTTGAGTGCAACCTTTCGCCGTATGGCGCTGTTTTCTTGTGCCTTCGCACTTAATGTGTTTTTCTTCAGTGCTGTAACAACAGCTCGGCTATCATCATCATTTTGTCCCTCCTCTCCACCAGATGATAGCCGTGTGCCTTTTGGTCGGCGTTTTGTCTTTGCTGGACGCTTAACAACTTGACCTTCCGTTTCATCTTCGGTTGAATTAGAAGCTATTGAATGCGATGCAGCATCTAGATTTTCAACCACGTCATTGTCTCTAGAAGCGTTTATAATTTTTCGCAGACCAGATTGTCTAATAGGCTTGCGCGAAGGCTTGAAAATGGGTGCATTATCTATATTATGGAAAATTTGGTGTTAGTAATTGAGTGACATAAAAGTAAATTCTAAATAATAAGACGTATACATGCGATCTAGTATAGTCGAATGATTAGCTTATGACGAGCTTACCTGAATCGTTTTGCTTTGTAGCATCTTCATCTTCGTCTAGATGGTCAATTTTGATAACGCGCGCTTTCCGTTTGGGGCCAAAAGCACTCATCTTGGTATGTAGAATTAAGATGATAATAGATTACTGATTTTTGAAAACATGATCTCTCATGATATCATCACCTCTCAACAGTAATGTCATGGCATAGTTAACTAAGTTCACCTGTTATAATAATGGTATCTTATCGGCACGTGACCTATAATTATTTTGGGGACTAGCCCATTTTAGCAAGCAAGGTTAAGAAAGTGTATTGAAGCTTAGGATCCTCAGCCTTGCCTAAATATTAACCTACTTCACAAGCTTTTCTTCAACCACACCGAAAACCACTGCGATTCACAATGGCTCCCGCGCAACCCGAATTGAAGAAGGTATAGATTCTGTCTTGTTTGTGTACCGATGGTATAATATGCACACCTACTGACAACTTCTATAGTACTTGGACAAGAGACTATTTGTCCAGCTAAACGGCAGCCGCAAGGTAGTCGGTGTCCTGCGTGGTTATGATGTATGTAATACTGCTTTACGTTGATGAATAGTTGAGGACAATAGCTAACATGTGTCACATAGGTTTTCCTGAACATCGTGCTGGATGAGGCGTTTGAGGAGAAGGACGGCGGTCAGAAGGTGCCTCTCGGCATGGTGGTATGAACTCGAATTCAATCCAAGTCTCTTGAACCCCAAGCTTTACTAACACTAAATCTTCTTGTACAGGCCATCCGTGGCAATTCTGTTGTCATGCTAGAAGCGCTAGAGCGGATTGGCGGTGACGACCGCAGATAATGCTTGATATGAGATTCAAAACGACACAAAAAATCAACTAAACGACACGATAATGTTCTGATATTTGGGGAATGACGGAAGAAGAAGAGCCCAATATGTCTTCTCGTTGGGCCATGATCTAATCTTTGATCTTTCATATCCTGTTTCTTCTGCTTTGTTATCTTATTTTTTTGGCACTGCGTTTGGTTCATCCTTTTCCACATCATACCTTTCTGCTACTCTTTATTCTTTGCTCTATCTCTCTTCTCTTTTTCTTCTGTATGCGCATGTATCACATGCCAAGCTGTTTAGTTTCAATAATGGGACATGTCATGAATGGTAACTTTTAGGAGTCTGATGGCGTTTTGCATTTCTTGCGCCTTTTAACATCTCATGTCATGTCTAACTCGAAAGTACACCGCAGCTTGTTTGATTCTGTGTTGGGCTTTTGTCAGGAAATAATGTTTTCTGTCTGTGCCCTAATATATTGGTTGGACTTACGCAGCCATCATCGTATAGCTAAACTTAACAACCGAACTTTGGTGGGAGTTTAGACTTGATCAAAATGTAACTGCCGTGTGGATCAGTCATTTGTTCATGGCGACGCTATATAACGTGGCTTTGGTTCCCCAGCGGGAACGGGAAGGTGTGAATAGGTGGGAATGAAGTTGAGTGTGTTGTACATAAACTTTAAAGCTCGGGAACATTTTCTGACCCTTCTCATGCGATCTACAGAGGACTTTGTGTCGGCCAGAAGCAGACAGGGGCTAGAAACACGTGAAACCCCAATTAAAGAGCAAACCTTTAGAAAACTGTGGTTGTATTAGGACTATATCTGTAAGTTATCGTCATTTCTTACCAAAGACTAAGTAGTTTCTACTCTATTACGATGATGATATGGGTTCTGAGCTGAATGTTGAACTACCGTTTTTCGACATGCCTGTCAAACATATCCATCCCATCATGATGATTGTATTTGATCGTGTACCATAGTGTAGTAAGAAGGAAGATACATATCTTGGCTTACCTCACTGGCATGTATAGTTGTATGTACAATATAGTAGATCAAATCGAAGGGCTTTGACGTTGAGTAGTATCGAATTGCCATTTCAGGTTCTCCAAGTATCAGAATGGGATCACTCAAGTGCCCGAGATCGCCTGGTTCATCCCTCTCCTAGAATATGGAAATCTAGTGCTGATGCCCTTGAGCTCGAGCCAAGACAGCCTCGTAGTATCAGACAGTCATCGGACATATGAGGAGACGAATGTAAGAGCTAAACGATATTCCTCATGGCTTCCAATGCCCAACGTGGGGGTATTTCGCAAGGTGTCTGTTGGCCAAGACAAAGACAAACGAACATTATGGTACTATAGCTAGGTATTCTACATATATAGTAAATGAAGCAAGATTTCCGTGTATATAGATATGTATGTATGTGCGTGCGTGCGACATTTAGAGTGGGAGTTCGTCTGTGTAGCATAAGCATGCGTCAAATTTGCATCTTGCAAATTCCTTATGGTGCTATACAGAGACATATCTGTTGTTGCATTGGTGCAATACTGGCTTGCCTGCCCCCAAACAAGCCCTAGCGCAAAGTCCCTACAAATACTCTCACTAACCTACAGCTTGCTCAGACAATTTCGACGTGGCCAAATGACATGCCCGTTCTAGAATTTCCCATGACAAGTTGTCCCATGCGACAGGCGGTATCTACATACTTACAGATATATTTTGTTACACTGTGTCCAAGCCCTATCTTAAGAAATGATAAGCTGTGATGAGAACAGCTCGCATTGAAGGCTACATATTTGCGAGGACCTGCAACGGCGCCTGTCTTGCACCTTTTCCCTCCACTACATCTATCCTTGTTTGAGTGTAGTCTCAAGTACATCGCATTCATATGCAAGTCAGGCGGGCCTTTTCTGGTCGAGCTAGGCTAGAGATACATAATGTCACCGTTCCAACGCTTTTACTGCGGATGTACTTTGAAGGGCGTCTCTCTATCCGAATCGCGGCTGTCGACTCACGCAAGACCCAAGAGGTACTTCGGCACAATAGACGCAGGAAGAAGCAAGAATCAGGCCAGGTTGTATGGTTGCACCTGTAGTACGACGTTGTCCACTCTTCCTGTGCTATCACAGTAGACGGGGAATGCTCTACATATAGTACGGACTTGCTACTATCTGTATATGCAATAGTTGTCACAGCCCATTTCATGCTTTGGAGAACACCGACCAACTGTTCGCATGGGCCTCAGTAGCCAGGGCGGAAGTTTGTTGATACAGAATCTTCTAGTTCGCCACCGAGTTTCCGGTGCGAATAGGTAGTTTGCGCCGAAATGTGCAAGCTTTTAGCTTGTGTCGCACCGATGTGTAGAGTTAGTATGAATTGAGCATTCAGATAGCTATTTGAGGGAATTAGTGTCGGGTTTGAACAAGGTACCGCCACTTCTGGCAAATCTGATACTCAATAGCCCCGTAGATGATGGAGAGCATATGCTACCAGCTTCTTTCTGTCTATTGGTTCGTAGAATATACTGAGTGCAAAATAGAGACACAAACGTCTCCGTAAACTCGATAAGGTTTGTAGGTTCGTATAGTAAATGGTAAACAAATGAGCAAAGTCTGAGCCATTCTGCTTTTCGCTTTTATAGCTGTGCCTGCTCTGCCTGCCTGCCTCGAATTGTTATGGCTGACAAATCACAACTTCTCAATTAGACAGCATCTCGTAGCCTCAGCCAATGTAGGAAGTTGCAGTTTCCAATTTTGCTTCCTGATTCCTGTCTCCTCTGTTTTTATTTTCCTTATACCTCAATTTTCTTCTTTTGTCTTCATCAAAGTCGTTAATGTCGATTAGCTTCTAGCTGTGTATTTTATACCTACCTTTGCGCCGCATTAACAGCCAAAACCTTATTTAATCTTGTTGATTTTGAGATTCGTTGCTCCCCATCCATCCATCCATCCATTAGCGCGTTACAGTCTTGGCGCCTCTAATAAAACTCAATAAAATCCCGGATAAGGCTCTAGAGCTCTGGGTAATCCCTAGCTTAAACAATCTGCATTGAACGAATAGTTGGCTCCTTCCACCAAGCTAACGTCTTTGATTTTTCTGGGTTTGTTTGTTTTATTAGTATTGTCAACTACTTACTTAATTAGCTTGACAACTAACGAGCTATCGTGTTGCCAATACAACATAGGCATAAAATTCCGTGATAGCCAAACTTGGCCAGCCGGTTTCTTCTTGGCATAAACTTGTCATGGTTATTTCTGGACTTTGACTGAATCAAGACTGAACCAAAAATTTCACGTTCTCCTATCGAATCTACCTTACAGATTTTTCCATTTGTGTCAAAGTCATATATCATATACACATACCTATACATATAGGCTACACACTAACAGCCTAGAGCTTACTAAGGCTGTGTCGTTTTTCCCATGTCTTGGCTTGCTGATTTTGCGATTATTGCCCCGACTAATTAGCTGTATGTATTTTCAGGCCGGACGGCGAACTCCAATAGTTTAAGCACCGCCTCGGCCTTTTTTTAACCCGCATATTTTTATTCTTATTTTCCTTTCTTTTCTATCTCCTTTTCTCTACTCGACTTTAGCAATTGGAATATCGACTGTTTCGATCTGGTTTTTGCCAAATCACTCCATATTTTACCTGATTCACCACTTACACATAAGACCTTATGGCCGCTTCAATGTTGCGCAATCTAATGCCCTCTAAAACCCGAAGTTCAGAGGGTTGCTGGACCTGTCGTCTTCGGCGCAAAAAGTGCGATGAGCGCCGTCCTATTTGCGACAATTGTGGCTCGCTTGAGATTCACTGTCTCTATAGCGAAGAAAAGCCGGAATGGATGGACAATGGCCCTAGACAAGCCGCTCAAGCCGAAGCAGTGAAAGCCGAAGTCAAAGAACAAGCGCGTGTTCGCCGTGAAAAGAAGCATCGCGTTGGTGCTCCGGGCGAAAAAGTGTCGTCAAGCAATTTCGGCAGCTTAGCCTCCGCCAAGCAATCTTCAGTCTCTATATCGACACTTCATCATTCTCAGGTTGCGGCCCTTCAACAGCCGCTTCCCCCGCTGCCTGCAGTGCCCCCGATCCCCCCACCAAAGGTCGCCAGTCCAACAATCAACGTCACTGTCTCATATGATATGCCATTCACCCCTCCTATGGCCAGCGCCAGCGGCTCCTTGGAACGTGCCCGGGAGCGTGAGAGATTTGACCGAGAATGGGACCCTTCCGATCGCTTTGCGTCTATGGAGCTTGATATCGAAGAAGAATCCGGGATGACGACTGACTCGCCCTGTTCGAAGAGCACGCCTTCTTCTAACATCAGCTCTGGTATGCACACGCAGCCCTCGGAATGCTCCATGTCATCGCCACCACAGCAGTCCTATGAAGTGCCTATGCCGGTTCTGGACGACCAATCTACGTACTTCGTCGTTATTTATATGGACTATGTATTTCCATATCTCTTCCCTCACTACCGTCCCAAAATTCTTGAGGGCGGGCGAGGTTGGCTTCTCGCACTTCTACAGCATAACAAAGCACTATTTCACACTGCCGTCAGCTTCTCGTCATATCTATTCGCCGCCATCTACAACTTAGAAAATCCTGACTATCAAGAATCGACGGATCAACTTTGGCAACAACTGCAAACACGCCAAGAGTTAGCCCTACAAGAGCTACAACAAGACATGGCCTCACTGACGACCCGCGGAGTCCCGGGGAATTTACAAGAGAGCGCAAGAGTGCTTGAGAGCATTCTGCAACTTCTCGTGTTTGATGTATCCATCGGCAACATGACTCATTGGGAGTTACATCTCGACGCCGCAATCGCTCTATTCCAACAACTCGTGCCCGATGTCGAGTCTTGGCCCGAAGTCATATCATCGTTGACAAAGGGCTTCTCTCAGCCCATCTCTCGAAACGCTCATCCCATGGGCACTGATCTTACTGCCTTTCGCTTCTTCGGGGGCGTACTGATGTACATCGACGTTCTTGCCTCGACTGCTCTTGCGCGGCGTCCTCGTCTTCAGCTTTATTGGTCCCGTTTGCTTCCATGTTCAACCTCACTTATCCCACTATATTCTGCTCCAGCGCCAGTGCAAATCGAGAACATCATCGGTTGTCAGAACTGGATGCTCAAGTATATCGGTGAAATTTCCGCTCTGGACGCTTGGAAGAAGGAACAACAACGGAACGGATCATTCACAATAAACACTCTCATCCTTCAAGCGCAGATCATCGAGCAGGGGATCCGCAAGGCTGCCGAAACACTTGCTGCTGAGGACTTCCATGACGTAAACAGCGCCAGTTCTGTCCCACCATTGGTGATGCCCATCCACCAAGTTGGCTGTCCTCTTGGCCGCAAGAAGGCCCAGACATTTGGTGATTTTGGCGGCAAAACGCGTGATCTTATTCCTCTTACGACCCAAATTTGGGCGAGTGCCGCTCTTGTATATCTGAATGTTGTTGTATCGGGCTGGAAACCATCAAGTGCCGAGATCAAAATCGGAGTACTAACAACTCTCAGTCTTTTGGAGGAGCTCCCTAGTCCTATGTTTCTGCAATCTGTAGTCTGGCCATATATAGTCACGGGATGTCTTGCGCCACCTGAACTTCAGGGACGATTCCGTATGCTTGAGAAAAACATGGGCGTGATTAAAGTTTCAGAGACAACACGGAAAGCCGTCGCACACATGGAGGAGATCTGGAAGATTGGCGATCGGCACGACTTTGATATCTCAAGGGCTTTAGGAATATCTGGGTCTCCATTTTTGGCCATCTAAAAAGTGGGAAATTAATGGTCAAGTCAGGCATATATACATTGTCTCTGACTTAAGATCCAGTATCTCAAGGTGGATTGGGAGTTTTTACATCTGATTTTTTTATTGTGGCTCAGCCTTTTTTCATGACTTCACGGTTCGGTATCTTTTCACATTCATATTGCGTTTTTGTTTTTGATATATCCCTTTGCTTTTACTACGACTTCATCAATAGCCCTTTTAAGTTTGTTTGTCATATTTGCTATTATCTTCTTATTGTATATTGTAGTCCGACATCATCTATCACCTCACATATATATAACATATTTTACATACTTTTTGATCTACCTAGATCCCATTGTGAATAAAAGTATGTTTATTCATAACTACTAAATGCTCTGACAGTGTATATGTTTGTTATGAAGATTGAGCACGATAGATACAAAAAGAAAGATAAACAACCAAAGAAACGACCCTGAGACTCCGTTTACTGTATAATTCAAGATTCCAGAAAGATGACTTTTGTTTCTGGAAAAGAAGCCTTCTAGCCATCAATTCCACCCCATTCTTCATTTACATTAGCTGTACCAGAACCGCCTGCCTTCTCAGCTCTCTTCCGCATCTTCTCATCTTTGACTCTCCGCTTACTATTCTGCGTAGCAGCCACTCTATTTCCATCTTTCTGTCTCTCCCAGCCACTCTTAGTCGTAATCTTAGCACTCTGGCCACCACTTCTACGTGCCTCGACACCTCTATCCTTCAACGTCTTCTTATCTGCTTTGCTCACATTCGGCAGCGATGCTAACAGGGATTCCGGTACACCAAGATCCTGGCCCGTACGACCGGCCTGTTTGTCGCTAGCTGTGATGACGTTGGCGATGACTTTTACGTAGGGGATATCGTCTTTAGTCCATAAAGTCACGGCGATACCACCCACACGGCCTGCACGGCCTGTACGGCCAGCGCGGTGGATATACACGGCTGCGCTACCGGGGATATCATAATTGACGACACCGTTGACACCGGCAAAGTCTACGCCACGCGCTAGGACGTCAGTGGTGATTAAGATCCATATCTCGCCGGCGCGGAACTGGCGCATGATACCAGCACGCTGGTTATCAGTCAGTCCGGAGTGTAGGGCAGCGATACGTGATGAGCCACCGGCTTCTAAGGGGATATCGTAGCGGAGCTCTTCTTGAAGCGCGGCGGCACGCTCAATGCTTTGTGTGAAGACGATGAAGGGGGGACGAATGGAAATAGCATCGGAATCGCCAGAAGTGCCTGCAGGACGCAGCAGTTGCCGGATGGCGTAGATCTTGCCTGTCTCGGAGCCGGTGAACATGAGCTTGTGCTTGATATTTGGTACGGCAGTATCCTTTAAACCAACGACAAGGCGGAAGAAAGGGTGCGGCGTTGGGTTGGAGATTTTCCGCTTCTCGAGGATATTGGTAACTAGAGTTTCAATGTTGGAACCCATGGTAGCTGACCAGAGTGAATGCTGTAGAGATGGGTTCGTGCATAGTTTCCACACGCCGGTGGTCTGTTCGTAGAACAGTTGGTCGAGAAGAACATCGGCCTCATCGAGAATCAAGGTCCGAACTGTTGGGAGGACCATTGGTGGTTTGTCTGGCTTGAGGCCTTTGGTGAGATAGTTGAGTAGTGGCATAGGAGTAGTGACGAGGATATCAACTTGGGTCAATGATGCCGCCTCGTCTTCTGCCACCTCTTCGTCGTCCTCTTCCTCCTCCTCATTGTCGCTGAAATCTTCCTCGGCAATGCTAACATCAACACCTTTCTCTGCCGTTAAGCGCATGCCCTTTTTCATGACCACAACCTTCAAGCCAGTACCAGCACACAGCTTGCGACCTTCATTGACAATCTGATGTGCGAGTTCTCGTGTTGGCGCCAAGACTACCGCCTCGAGCTCATGCTCCAATCCCGCCTTATCTTCCGCTGAGAGCTTTTCTCTCCTCTTCAAAATTGAATTGATGGCTGGGATCAGGAAACTAATGGTTTTACCGCTGCCGGTAGGTGCTACAGCAAGGATATCGGCGCCTTGCAATGGTTCCGCGCTGTTTTTACCCAAAATTATTTCTATGTCCTGTTCGTGAAGTGCTCGTTGAGTATCTACTAGCAGTGGGATAGCACCCATTTGCACTTCTGTCGGAATCTTGTATGCTTGTTTCTCAATGTTTTCGTCTAGCTGACGTGAGATCTTGTACGTCGCACAGAGGTCCCCAAAGCTCGTCAACGGTTCTGGGTAGATTGACTTCTTCTCGTCCTTTTTCGTCTTCGTTTCCTCCACTTGCTCCTTGGCAGCCGCTGCTTTCTTGCTCTTCTTGGACTTCTTGGCCTTCTTCTCTGGAAAGACGATCTCGGGTATTTTAGAGAGAAGTGTGACTTTGAGTCTATGTGAGCGCAGTAGGTCTTTACACTCCTCTGCGCTCAAGCGTTCACGAACTTCGTTCTTGTCGGTATCAGAAGCATCGTCGCTCTCATCGATGCCCTTTGCAGCGATCTCGCTTTCGTCGTTGCCATCTTCAGATTGGTCAGGCTTAGGCGCAAAGAAATCAAGTTCTAGTGAATCATCTTCATCTGCAATCTTCACTGCTTGGGTAGTGCTCTTCTTTTGCGCCTTGGTGGTATCGGTATCGTTCGTCCGTTTGCGCTTCCGTGAGCTGATGTTGTCGTGATAGAGCTGAGGGTTAGCTTCGGTTCCGGCTGATGGAAGCTGTACAGCTGCAACTGTTCCGGCTTTTGCAACCGCCGTTTTTGAAGGTTTCTTTGCGCCTCGGGATAAGATTTTGAAAATATCCATGGCAATTAGTTGCGAATTTTGACAGTCTCTGAATGAGCTACAACATGGCATACTCGGTTGTTCACTTCGGGTTTGATAATATTCTGCAATTTTCTTAACATTTTCTTATCGATAAGAACCGTTGATGGGGCATCTGAATTAAGGTCTATCTAACCCTAAATAAGCCGAAACTCGACCTAGAATTGTACGTACGTTAGTTGCCTCTTAGTACCTTCAAGATTTATGTTATTATCCCATGTCTTAAGCTTTCTATAAAATTGACCCCAAATTACCAGCTCTTTATCCGGCCAAGTGATGTCAAATTACAAACGCACAAACATACATAGCAAGATAGTTTCTTGCCTTCTCGGAATGTGTACTCCATTAAATTAAATAGTAAATTATGTTTTTGGCGCCATGACGATATCAAATAAGTTCAAGTCAAAAGCAAGTTGTGTACACAGAGATATTCAGCAAGTGATATTGTTTATTTTACACGGTTCTATCGTATAGCTGTGTCATTCTATCATTGACGTGAAATAATTTACAGCTGGCCAGAGGCAACAATGGTAGGGCGCTTGTTGTACTTGACAGAGCCGGAAGAAGAGCCAGTGGCTTCCAAGGCCTTTACAATGGACATAGACTTGGCGTCAGCGACCTCACCGAAAACGACGTGGCGACCGTTCAACCACGAGGTGACGACGGTGGTGACAAAGAACTGGGAGCCGTTGCTATATCAAAGTAAGTTAGTATATTGCGTGATATGGATTTAAAAAGAGGGCGGGTAGCTTACGTGTTAGGGCCGGCGTTAGCCATGGACAGCAGACCAGGCTTGCTGTGGGTCAGCTTGAAGTTCTCATCGGCGAACTTCTCGCCGTAGATGGACTTGCCACCAGTGCCCTATGAGCATGTTAATATTTGATCAAGCCCAATTGAAGAGGAAGAATAGTAACTTACGTTGCCACGGGTGAAATCACCACCCTGAAGCATAAACTCGGGGATGATGCGGTGGAAAGAAGAGCCGGCGTAGCCGAAACCCTTTTCACCAGTGCACAGAGCGCGGAAGTTCTCGGCGGTCTTGGGGACAGTATCATCGAACAGGTTGAAGTTGATGCGACCAGATTGGGCTGTTATTTGATTGAGGTTAGCATAGTGGCTATGTTTTCAACATCACGATGAACAGGTCGCCAAGGGCTGTCACATATACATAGGCTGGATATTAACACGGCTAGTATTCGATGACAGTGGACCTAATGGCCGATGCATTGTTGTGATGATCGAAGAGAGCTATCTTACCCTTCACTTCGCTGGTGGGGCGGTCATTGCTGTCGAGGACGGGACCTTCCCACTCGATATCGAAGTAACTAAAGAAGTAGACGCGTTAGTTTTGGTGTTGTTGCAAGTGACTCGCCAACAGTTTTGTAGGAGTACGACTTGTGGTATCGAGTTTGGAGCAGCTTGGGGAGCTCGAAGAGCTTTGAGTCTGGGGCTATACAGCGGTGCGTCTGTCCGGAGCTTGATTCTTGCTAGTAGTGATGGAATTGTTGATGATTACTTACACCTTGGTGTTGTTGTTGGTGATGGGGATCTGGGCGGCCATTTTGTTTGATGTTGATGAAAAAGAGCGGGTAGCAAAGGAGACAGGAGTGTATGGAACGCGAGCCTGAGAAGAAAGAAAAGGACGAGAAATAGTCGAGGCAGAGAAACCAGTTGAAGTAATCTGGCGGGGTAGGGCGTGGAGGGGCCGAATTTTCAGGAGGGAGGGGCTCATCTGCAAGTTGTGGAGAAGATTCCGTTAGTAAGGCCGATCAACCAATGGTATGCCTGAGTGGGCCATGCCTCCTTCCGGTATGGGGTGGCATTGGCATTGATCGCAGGAAAGGTGTTTGGCTATGGTTTAACAGCCGGCCGGTCAGGCAGACACGTGATTTCGTTGACGGGAATGCCAGAGCCTACAGAAGCTACGAAACTACGGTTCCTGTCTGTTCTGTTGGAGATCCTGTAACGTTATGAGAGACAAAAGAAAGAGACAACAGATGAGTAAGGAAGCCAAAAAAAAAAAAAAAAAAAACGGACAAGATGTTGTACGCTATGGTTGCCAAAATTAAAGGCAAAAAAGCACCAAGCCCAGCAATGCAGTGGTCAGGGGCGGGGTCGAATGCTGCAAGAGAGCGGTTGATGAGAAAACAGGGCGAGGCGCGGGGCCGTGAGAAACCCTGAATACAGGTTCCTGAAGCTGCTATTCCTGCGAGAAGAAAGCTTCACGAAGCTCTTGAGAGCTTTTATAGCTGGAGAAACTTTTCTCGGTGAAGTGCGCTAACGAGGGTCCTCGACGGTGAATATTTCTAGCATAATAAGACGGGCAACTAGCCTGCCACCATTTCCTGTGGTAAAAAGTTCCCAATGACGAATGTGATAGAATAGCGGGGGCTAAGCAGAGCATTTTCGGTAGGATGGCTGTGGAGGGTCTTTACTGCATTCTCGTGAGGTATACAGTACTGCGTAATGTAAGTTGTGCATCACAGCCTGGTGCTGACAGCCGCCCACCCGGATTGTATTGGGTACAAGCCGAAGCTTCCCTTCATATACCGGCAGCTAGGCTAAAGCCTTGCAGTACCAAGTACAAGCTACCACGGTCATAGAATGGATACACCGTTGTTTCCAAATCTAATGGCCTACAATAGCAAGCTAAAAACGAAACTCCCATACATGAAAGACACACCATGAAAAGGAACAGGAGATACTGCCTCCAATATCCATGTACATGTCTGTCTAGGACCTTTGGGCAATAGAAAGCGGGTGCTCAAGTGAACAAACAAAAAGTCCATCTATGCAGAAACAAACATCAAACTTGCACACTAGTGGTACCCAAGCTCTTTTGGCTCTACAAACGATGCTTTTTTCCTGCTCTGTAGATCTAATAAACAGCCAAGAGGAAAGTCCATACTTTGACTCTCGATATCTCAGGCGGTGTTGATGAATTGAACTATGAGGGGGCAAGATATGGCGGGGTCGTATAGGGAACTCACTTTAACGAACGGGTTGGCACAAAGTACTTTGATACAGTAGAAGCACGCAAGCTGGGACACAAAAAGAAGCAAAAGGTCAGATGAAGCAAAGTTGGATTGCGTTGGTGGCAGCTAAGATGGCGGAAACTTGGTGATGAAAAAGTTGTTCGATACATGCAATGGGGCTGTCTTGAAGCCCAAATTATCAGGCATTCAATTTATATTTCACTTAAGATTATCATGCGAGATGTAGAAGGTCCCAACTTCAAGAGCTGCATTTCAACAGCCACGATATGTAAGGAGATTCAAATAAACATCAAAGAATCCCGAGTCAGAAAACCCTTAGCTACAGCCCAAGATAGTATATTATTTGAAAGTAGTCCTGTGTTTGACTCGGGAAGCATTGCACGTTGCAGTCGGTATGCAGGTTGTGTCATTCAGATTGTCTCTACATCAAGGGTCTATATGTCGATCAAGGGTTATTGGCACGTGACTTACACATGGCATAATGGCTTGACAGATACCAGGCACAGCACCGTCCTCATTGCAGCGTCAACCCAGACTGACCCTAGCCAAACAGACCCTAGGCGGTAAATAGCTTGCTCCAATCCAATTGATGGTTGTTTTGGGCCACCAGGACATGACATTTTGGCTTCTCTGTGCTTGAGCCTCTTTTGTTGCCGCATGCGAAGTCAGTCCAGCGACGGCTTTGTTTGACTATTCATCACACCAAGTAATCTTTTTTTCAGCTTGTGTTTCAGCGTTTTATCCTCGCACCAATATATCTGCGCTCGAATTACTGCCATCCCGAGAGCTCCATTCCGTACTTAGCTTCGCTGTCGATTTACGTGAGGCCCAACATTTCTTCGCCTTTCATCGCCAATATCCATCGCATTCCCACTACCATAGCGATATAAACAACGCCACCAGCTATCATGGACTTCAACAACCTCAAGGACTCGGTGTCCAACTTGACCCTTTACGATCTGAAGGCAGGCGTCCGTAAGGTCCAAAATGGTGATTCTATTCCCATGTGGTTCTGATGATGATGACTTGGCGAATGCGACGCTAATCAATGACTTCTGCTAGCTGTGATGAACTTCACCGAGATGGAATCCAAGGTACGCCGAATTTGAAATCTGTTCTAACATGACCCAAGAGACTCAATGGCTAACATAGGATGCATAGGTTCGTGAGGCGACCAACAACGAACCTTGGGGTGCTTCCTCTACTCTGATGCAGGAAATTGCCAACGGAACATTTAACTAGTATGCACAACACCTATCACGACACTGTACTTCATGGCCAGGACCCCTCTCGAAAACCGACAGACTGGCCGCTTATGTTTTGATCGATGAGAGACAGGTTTCATTCCGTGCTACAAATTCTCGCTAACACGTTATCTGATAGCCAAACCCTAAACGAAATTATGCCTATGATCTACAGGCGCTTCACCGAAAAGTCCGCGGAAGAGTGGCGTCAAATCTACAAGGCTTTGCAGCTTCTCGAATTCCTTATTAAGCAAGGTTCTGAGCGTGTCATCGACGATGCACGTAACCACTTAACGCTGCTAAAGATGTTGCGCCAGTTCCATTATATCGATGCGAATGGCAAAGATCAGGGAATAAATGTGCGCAACCGTGCCAAGGAGCTTACCGAGCTTCTAAGTGACGTCGATCGTATCCGTTCCGAGCGCAAGAAGGCTCGGGCTACCAAAAACAAATATACTGGAGTTGAAGGTGGTGCTGGCCTTGGTGGTGGCTTCTCTGGTGGCGGTAGTAGCAGCCGGTATGGTGGATTTGGAAGTGAGTCTGCGGGCACTGGTGGTGACACTTTTGGTGCTTATTCCGGAGGTGTCTATGGAGATGGTGGTGGCTATGGTGGCCAGACTAGTGACTACGCAAGCTCAAGCTCTCGCCGCGACAAGTTCGAAGAGTACGATGAATTTGATGGCGACAGACCAGCCGCTTCGAGCAGCTCTTCACGGCCCAAGAAAGAGCGCTCAACCCCTAAGCATCGCGAGGAGGCACCAAAGCCAAAGCCGCAGAAGGCACCTGAGGTCGATCTCTTTTCCTTTGACGAGCCTATCTCAACCCCAGCAGCTGCCCCTACTTCTACTGCGACATCTGCTGCGGCAGCTCCCTTGGCCGATGATGACGATGACTTTGACGACTTCCAGTCAGCAACACCGGCTGTTGCCCCAGCAGTTGCTGGATTCGGTGGTCTCTCCATGGCTGCTCCTGCGGCTGCATCGCCCATTATTGCGGCGCCTAAGCCGGTGTCGGCACCACACCAGGCTAACTTGAGCAACATGATGTCAATGGCATCAATCTCACCTGCCCCCTCTGCTTCGGGCACTCCTGCAGCATACTACTCATCCTTTTCTGCCCCGTCTGCACCGGTGCCCGTCACAGCGCCTGCTGCAGCTCCCATTTCTAGCGCCCCCAACTACTTTTCCTCAATTCAGGCAAAGCCTATGACTGCGACTTCTACGGGAATGGGCGGTATCAAGCCTATGACTGCAACTTCTACGGGATTTGGCGGTATCAAGCCCATGACCTCGACCCCTACGGGCATGGGTAGTATCAAACCTGTTATAGGTTCATCATCAGCGAAGCCTAGTGCCCCAGCAAGTGGCAACGACGCCTTTGGTGCGCTTTGGTCACAGGCCAGCTCTAATCTAGTCAAGAAGCCAGCACAAACCCAAGCCGGCCCTTCTATGGGTCAGCTAGCCAAGGAGAAGAGCAGCGCCGGAATCTGGGGCTCAACAACACCCGCAGCATCATCGACACTGAAGCCACAAGGTGGAAGCGCAAGCAACGACCTAGCGGACTTGCTTGGCTAGAACACGCGACCACGTCCTAGTCTTTTACAATCTACGAGATAATCCATGGTGGCCATCATATCACGGTAAGGATGGAAATGGCGGTTGTTGCAATGAAAAGATGCATGTGTACGACACACGTGTATGTTAGCTACTTTTGTTTGTTTTGGAGCTTTTTTCACTATTTATTATCCCTACTATGTTATGTTTGTTGAATAGAACCTTTTTTTTTTTTTTTGCTATTACACTCCAGAATACATGACTGAGCACACTCGCGGACTGCAGAGACTCCCAACCAAAAGATCTTGATATACTACGTATGTATGAAGACACAGCCACATAAGACTTTGCTAGTCTGGATACGAGAATAGATGATAGACGACCAGCAAAGCATCGACGGCGTGTTTCAAATAGGCGCCTCGCAGCTGATAGGACGGCGATATGCACTACAGCCAGACCTTGTCCTACAAGTCAACGAATGCGAAGCACAGAAGGCAACCGCCACGAATACACATTGTGCAAAGCCACATGTACGAGACTTTTTGCCTGTACTTCTTAGACAGCACTGTCAATAGCCGCGTTGAAGCGGCTAAAGCAAGGAGGAAGACCAGGATACATAGTATCCGGGTGAGACGGGCTCTGATGAAGTGTCACCAGCGAACTACAGCAGACCAATTAATCACAGGAGTATGGATAGAGCAAAGGAGTGAGTATATCTCAGGAGATAAGTCCCATAGCAGGATTCTGCAAGCCCATGAAGAAAAGTCTTAGGTAAAGAAGGACAAGAGAAGAAAAAAACAGTATGAAAAGGGCTATATGAATGTGCCCTTGTCATTGTTACGCAGGAACGAAGACTAAAGACAGGGGCCGCTAGCCAATCATGGTCAGCGTGGACTTCATGGCTCTTAACGACAGCGCTTAACACAGCCTAAAGCCTGAAGAAGATCCTGAATACGGAAGACTTCTTCTGAGGATGCTTGGTGGTATTGTTTCTATGAATATCCATCCGTATATCTGGGTCTAAAAAGATCGTCAAGACAACGTCGTAGACCTATGCATATATACACCAGTAAAGTGGTGGGTGGTTGTTATCAGCTTTAAATTTAAAGTTTGGTGATTGGACCAGGGTGAAAAGAATTGAGAACCACAGAATTTCCTGGTAACTTCCAGCATTCTGGATGAGATTCTATTCCTATTTCGACTCGTCAGTTTTCTAGGCTTATTTATTCGATTGGAGGATTTGAAGAACGTACCTCTAGAATAGCACAGAAGCGCTTTAAACCTAAAGCCAAGATGATGATATCCCAACTTACAATGTTACCTGAGATACGCGGTCATCTTCAGAATTGTTGCAGACTATCTCAGAGCCGCCTAATGATGATAGAATTGGACAGAAAGTTGTCCTTAGTAAAGAGAGCGTTCTATACAAGTGACCGTTAGGCTGTGTTTCTCAAAATCGGCCGACTTACAGTATTGATAACTTGAATCTTGGTATTGTGAAGACAGCCGCCTATATAGGCCTCATGCAACGACAACTCAGAGCCGTGAAGTTCCTCAGACTAAACATGTGGTCTCACAATAGGCCTATTGTTTTCAAGAAACACCCCTCCCCCTAAATAAAAATATGGGCTGAAAATGATATCGGGAAAAAAACAGGCGATCTGCAGGCGGCTCGGTTGCCTTGCAGCCAGCCAAGTAAAGCTATGCAACGGTAGTTTATACACTAGTGCAGATTCTGTTTATCATCAATCATCGTCATGTAAGTCTCTGTATCTCTATATAAAGATGCCTTCCCGTCTATCTATGTTGTCATTACTTTCAGACCATCTTTTTGCTCATCTTTCTATTCATTGCTCTCAGCAAGAAACTGGTTTCTTGTGTTTTTTTGTGTTTTTCTTTCTTTCCTTGTGTTCTTTATCATTGCATTATCATTATCATAGTCATTCGTTTCTTTTGTCTCTTTAGAGCATCTCGAGAAAAAAAAACCGCCATACTATTCACTTATACGCTTATCACGGCCACAACTATCTAAACACTCATATATTACGACTATTAGCATCATTTCCGGTTTTTTTATTTTTATTTCCTCTACTTATTTTCAGCATGTTTTCTTCCTTTCCTCAGATGGGTGCTTTGGGTGTAACTTTTGCTGGAGCCCGGCTGCTTCAGTTTGTCACTTCTATTCCCGTCATCGGCCTCTCAGCCAGCCATATCTCCAACATTGCCAGCACTGGTTTCACAGCTCCATCGATTCTAGTGGGTACATTAGTGGTTGTAAGTCTAAGCTTTTGCCTTCATGACTCCTGTCATCAAATATTGATGCTGATTCTTTCTGTTACTAGGCTTCCTGCTCTACGTTGTATGTTGGTATCACCGCCATTCTATACTATGATCACATGCTTCCGTTTCCTATGGGAACAGCAGGAGATGCCATGTTTTTGATAGCAACTATCGTTGTTGTTTCACTTCTTGGAAAGCCGCTTCCCAGCACACTGTGTTCGAGTCTATCCAAGTCACACAGTGATATATCAGCCTACACCACTAGATCTTCAACCACTATCTCGTCAGCTCACAACTCAACTCTGACGACCTTGAGCTCAATCGTGACTACCAAGGGAACTGTTGACTACAATCTGTATGCTGCTGCTGACCGCGGTATCTGTACTTCTTTGAAGGGCATCTGGGCCCTCAGCATCACTCTCTGCATTCTCTTTGCCGTGGCTCTACTGGCACAGATCTTCCTCTGGCGCAAATTCAAGCTTCCTAGCACTTCCATTCAGAAGCAGCCTGCCATGCATAGCATCAAGACCGTGCCACAGAGCAGCTGGAGCTCAGATTCCGATCTTGAAGCAGCTACCGCGTAGGAATTCGCCCGTGGGCCCGCCGCGTCTATTGGCAGCATGGCGTCATCATTCGGCTCGGTGTTCAGAACCACCAACAACAACCAAAGCAATGCCCCCGGCCTTATCCCAGCCGTCGTTGTCTTTCCGCCGTCCATGTCACCGCCAGCACCGCAACGACCCACGCGTGCTCTCGGATCACGTGCTATCCGGTCCCAACCTACTCTAGATCCCCTGATTATCCCTCCGGTACCCCCTCTACCCGCACACATTCTGCAACAGAAGCAACAACAGCCTCCGTGGTTTCCACCGCCGCCTACAGCGTATGTACGCGCCAATCTTCAGAGCGCACGCCGTGTGGCTACGCCAGTATCCAAAAAGCTCACGCTCGGCATGTTGGCGGCACCGGCACATGGCACTACAGGTGTTGCCAGCAGCAACTACCGCGCCAGCAGCTATTACGGTGACGAAAATTCCGAGCACCCGCCCGTTTCACCGCTCTCGCCCATTCTAAGCCAGTTGCGTGAGGCCGCGGCTCGCGCTCGTGGCGTTTCTGCCTTCTCTTCTCCTTCTGTGGCCACTCAGTCCCCCGTGACCAGCCAAACGCCTGTGTTGCCAGAGACACCAGCTACACCAGCTTCGGCTGTATCAGCTCGCTGGCGCGCAAAGCGTAAGACTATCATGGAGACCGTGGGTGGCTGGTGGGATCTGAACCTGCTGGATCGTAAGACGTCCCCGCGGCGGAAGACTTTTATGAAGAGCTGGATTTGATCGGCAGCATCGTACACAGACCTTAAATGAGAAAATTCGGCCTCAACTCTTACATTTAATTTCCTTTGTTCTTTTTATCTTCAGTGGGATCTTGTTTTGCATTGTTTCATGATGGCATTGTCGTCGTCTTTTAATATGGTGTTTCTTGCGCCAGTGCTGCTATGTCAGCGTCTTTATTTTCATGTTAGTCATCAAAGGAAAAATATATAAAACATCTTATGCTCCGTCGTCTTTAGACGATACAACATCCGTATGACAGAGGGTGATACAAGGTCTCTTTACGTAAATAATAAGTCTTTCTTAGACATTCACTCGCTCTTTGCTTTCTAGGGCGTACATGTATGCAATAGCTTTGTTAATGATTATTAGGTTGTCTGTAAAGCAGACATTTATGATTACAACTCTCGCTTCCCCTAGGATATCACTGTGCTAAGAAATAGTAAATATGATGCTGGTCTATGACTAACGTCCTGTTCTTGGATATTGATGTCGTTCCACAAATTGACCCGAAAAAAAAACCTCTCTGATTATACACCATTGTGTCGGTATAGATTACACCTAACCACAGCATACGGTAGGTTCATCAGACGCGCTGGTGCTAGATTGTCTGGAAATTGGTGTTAGATTCTATAGTCTTTGACTTAAATACATGGAGATATACTTACGAGACGTTGATAGTCTCCCAGTGGAAGATGAACGACCCGATATAAGCGCCGATAAAGATGCAGATGATGATGTACCCATTGTAGTACATAGCGAGTCTGGACAGGTATATAAGTCAGTATATATAAAATGCATATTTGGGATACTCAAAGCAGACTTACAGCATAATAAAGTACGCTAGAGCAAATTGCATCAAATGGAACAACGCTCTAATAGCCTGCTGGGCAACATTTGGCCGGAACGGCGGGATCAGACTACCGACAGCCTTGGACTTGTCACTACCAGAGTCGGCATTTGCAGCTTCCGGGGAGTTGCTCAGAGCCGAATGGGCGGCAATGTGCTGGGCAACCAGCCAGCGGTCAAACTCCTTGGCAGATCGACGTAGGAACTCGAGCAGAATCACCATACAGACTACACCAATACAGGAGCCAGCAAACATGCCTTTGGAGGTGATGTGCCATGACTCGGAAAGGAAGCAGGCATCGATAGTATACCAATTCCAGAGCATCTAGATACAATAGTGTTAGTCTACGCTTCAATGCGTTATGGGTGCTATGAGAGCAGCCACAAGTGTTTAGTCTTGCTTACAGTCATCTGGCAAGAGCTCGAAGAGCTCATATCCATATCCATATCCATTGTTGAGGTTGCGGTAGCTGCAGTAGAAGTTGCTGTGCTGGACATATCCATAGTCATAGAAGTAGTTGTAGACATGGCGACTGAGTAGACTATATATATATATATGTTGTGGTATTGTTATGATGCCGAATAGAGTAAGCTTTAGGTATAATATGGGTAACTATAGTGCCGGCAGAAGAAAGGGGAAAGATATGTCGCCTTGAGATGTAAAGATAAAATATAATGCAAGAAAAAAGAGAAGCGAGCCTGCACACGGACATCAAAAAATATAAAAATGACAAGCTTCTGGTCAAGCTTCTTCGTTCTTATAACAACAAATATCCCGACTTTAAATCCGTGCTCGCCCCCCCCCCCTTCCCTCAGAACAATGAAGGAAGTCACTTGTAGGCAAATATGCGGCAACTGCCATGTCAGAAAACCTGCTCAAATTTATTGGGTCGCTCGGTCCAGCCTGAGGTGGGTTCCTTCCCAGCTTCGAGAAAGGAAATAAAGAATCCAATAAATCTCCAAGCCCTATAACATCGCCAAATACACCATAAAAAATCAAGATATAGTATCATCTACCCTTTTTCATACATCGCATTTGCCGGTTGCTTACGAAAACTTGCTCAGTTAGTATCATGAAATACTTTCAGCCCAGCTGCTCAATCTTGCTCAACTTCCGATTCAATGCGTCTGCTTACATTTCATAACATGCACATGCCCACGGTGATTACGATGCTGTTCACTATAGCTATTTACTCTTGTATACTAGGTCTCTCGATTTGCATTTCCTTGTCTAGTGATTGTCGAAGACTTGCTGTCAAACTAAGTGATCACCGTCTACGACGACATGTTTGCTTTATCGTCATCCCTCTCTAAGTTTTCTTGGGAGTTGCAGACAAAAACAACCCTAAAGCTCTAGTGTGTTCCCGATCAGGTCAAAGTCACTGCGCTAGCGAGGCCATTTGAGCAAGTTTCTGTTGGCTGCTAGGCCATCTTAAACTGGGTCTCACGCTCTCTTGGCCTTGGCAAACACACGCCCCCGGACGCCACGCCTCCATCGAAACATCAATAAACCCTAGTTGACGACTCGAGACCCTTTACATAACTAAATCTTGTTTTCCACGTATACAGAGAGAATATCTATCAGCCCATAGTTCACATTGACTCTATACAATGCAAACATTTACATGTACATACTTGCATATGTAGTTAAATCGAAGCTAGCCTGAGGCTCCTTTGTCCAACCATGGAAGACCGGTGGTAGGCACTGCTAATCCCTCGAACACTCAAAGACATCTGTCAATGGGATGAATGAACCTTCAGGTCCGCCTTTCTTCATGACTGTCAATTTATTATTTACTACGGTAACACAATACATAAGATCGTCCATTACTCAACTCCCCGGTCACACGTTGTCAATCTTCAGTTAGACAATTATCCGTTATCCTATGGTCACTTCTGTCGAAGATCATATTAATGTCTTCATTCCCCCCACAGACCATATTAAGCTTCTTTCCATCTCCTCCTTCCATCTCGTTTCTTATACATATATAAATTATTCAGCTGCTGTTCTTCCTCGCCCTCTTTGTACATTCCTATTCTTGCTCTGGAAACTTGATCGCGTACAGCTCTCTAGGCGTCTGGCTCCCATCGCAACTTGAAAACTTCCACCAACTTCCATAATATGCGCCAGCCAGGTTCACGAGGCCCCATTTGATCGGAGCTGGCATAGGTGGCCAGTTCTTCCATAGCCCTTCCTCTGCCGTACCGTCAAGGTTCAACAAGAAAAACGGCACAGCATCCGATACGCCGGCTTTGCTGACAGTGGCCTTTCCCCATGTCTTGAAAAGCGCAGATGCCTCAGCTGCTTCTTCTGAGCCCTCCTTGGGCGCGTTTTCGTGTAGGTGAAGTCCGGCAATCGTTGCGATCTCGTTATGGAAATGTCTCTCAAAGGGTGCCATGAAGCTGTCCATAATAGACACTAGCTTGGACCCAGAAAAGGTGCTCGGGGAATCAAGCGTTTGCAGGTAGTTCGCGAACTCAGTCATGCCGGCCATGAAAGATTCTACAGATATTCCATCTGCGATTAGCATATCTACTATACGGTGGACTTTGCGGTCACCTATCTGTTCATGTGGAGTCTATCTCACCATGCTCTTCGAGAGTCTCCATCCAGATTTTATCATCCTTGAGCATATCTTGGATCTTAGGGAACAGGTTCTCTTCCTCGTCGTCGTGATGCGAGACAACAAACTTATGCCATGTTTTCGAGTAACCAATAAAGGCGGCCTTGTCTGCTTCAGGTATACATTTGGCCTGTAGGTAGATCGAGTTGAAGCCGCGGATGACGGTGTTGTGGAGCAAGCCCATGTGCGAAGCACCAGTGGTGAAAATATCGGTCTATCATGAACACAATTTGACGAATTGTCAGATATCACCATCACTAGAATGTATGTATTCTTTGAACGAATCACTTACCCGCTTTGTCTCGTATACAGGCGTCACCACTAGCTTCATCGGGGCATCTGCCCATTGTACGGCGTTACTTGGCGGTGTCGTTGTCATCATGAACGGTGATTGATACAGTATTAGACTAGCCAGTATTGTCAAGAACGACAGTATAGTACCAAGCATCCTTGTGTAGAGAGAAAGAAAGGAATAAATCGTGCGGCAATATATTTGTGAATAGCTGTCTATTTGAAGAAAGAGTAAGAATCTGGAGGGGAACGGTATGGCGGGCGTAGCAATGCCTGTTGTGGTCGAGAAAATGTTGGGTAGCTATTCAGATGTGGGCTAATATGATACATAGACAGAGACAAACCAGCCAATGACAACTGAATCGTATCACTCAATGTACGTTCCGAGTGACGTCTGTCTGGCTCGGGTATCAAATAGGCAACCGTAAAAAAACAAAACAACAAGAGGACAGAAGTAGAGGAAACGAGACGATGAAGAAAAACAGGGCTGAACCGGTTCTCTATCAACATCATTCGATCGGATAAAACCTCCGTGTACTTTTCCACGTTTCTTCTTAACTCCGTTGGCCACTGTGTACAAAGCATACATTTTATATCTACCTATACCTATACTTTAGCATCCTCACAGTAAAGCAAACTAAACTCGATAGCTAATCTGTGCATGGTAGTTGAAGTGTAACTATTATGAATCGCTCTTGAATAGCAATATTGTGTTTTTGGGTGATCCAACTCCGTCAAGAATTCCCCGTCGGCTTTGGTAAACCTGCACAACGACGCAATGCTGATAAATATATGCAGTTGATTGGCTTCAAAGTCTGGTTTTCTTCGCATTCGGTAAAACGTCCATGATTTTGCCATGTCAGCAAAAAAGCATACATAATTGAGCTTAATATCAAAATACGTACGTATATGTACGTGTGGAAACCTAATAATTATCTTTTTCTACATATGCACTACATAGCGATGAATTAGCTCCTACAAACCCTAACAGATATGTACCATCACATACTTCATAAAGGTCTTCTTGAGAGGATATGAACTTTTTGTTTTATATACAACCTCTGTTATTTCCTTATCCTATTCGACTAGAAACTCGTTTCCATGATGATGTCCAGTAAAATCCAGTCATGATGGCAATAATTCAGCACGGTTTTTTTTTATTACCTCCTGTATGACGAGACGAAAAAAAGTACATGATGTCAAATTTAGAATTTACACAATAAAGAATGATAAAGAAGAAAAGAAAGAACCAAGCAGGCTTATGGTGATACAGTAACTAAATCAGTGACAAAAGATATAAGAGAAAAGAAGATGAGCAATGTATGTATGCAATGAATGGTACACAAAAAAATGCAATAGAGAAAAGAAGTATAAGAAATGAGAGTCCAATAAGGGAATCCAAAATACAGGTATAACGACAAAAGAAAATGTAGGCAAGAACAAAAAACAAGAATATGGAAAACCCTCACCCCCC
>LJZU01000098.1:0-27089 GCA_001513805.1 Davidsoniella virescens
CCCTGGTTTGATAGACTATATAGATCCAAGAGGATAAATAGAACAACAACAACAACAACAACGTAAACACCTTTGGGGCAATGGCGCAGCTGGGAGCGCGTTAGACTGAAGCTCAACTTCAGTGGTTTCTGTTATCTAAAGGTCACTGGTTCAATCCCGGTTTGCCCCAGTCCGTCTAGGTTCCCGCCTAGAGAACTCTTACTCCGGTCTTGTGGTCGATTCTCACTTAGGGTTAACCCTACAGCATCGCTTGCGAGAGGTCCCGTGCTCGATCCACGGCAAGACCCCTCTTTTTCCTAGAGTCTTTTTCCCAGGGGTTCATTGATGACATGACCTAGTTTGGTTTGGTTTGCTGCTCTTTAATGTCTACCTACTGCTATTTAGCCGTATTGCTGTGAAATAACGAAATGGCAGTAGGTAGACGTTAAAGAACATCAAATCAAATTAAACTCCAACGATGTCATGAATAATTTTTTGTCATTATAGAACTTCTCTATATTGTTTCCCACTTATTTATTTATATCTACTATATCCGTCTCTCGTATAGACTACTATATATCTACCAAAATTTCGTTGACAACATTCAGCAACATCCGCATGTCGTAGAAGCTTGCCACGTTCTTGTAGACCTTCAAACGACCCTTGATTTCATCATCCCTGAGCATATTCTTCCATTCTCCACTGCAAGTACAATGATCCATGAACTCACCCAGCTTGATGGCGCCACAGAGCTTACACTTCTGATCTTGTGTAGCCCAGGATATGACATATGCTTCAACCGCCGAAATGAGTCTCTCTTCGACCCGCATGCGCGAGAATTCAAATCCACACCCAGTACAACGCCATGTGTTATCCGCCGCACCCTGAGCCATATCGTCCGGCAACAAATCATCGTCTCTGCAAAAGTCAAACTCGCGCGGCATGGCACAGTTTTCACAACTCACATCGCGAAGAGTTAGACTTTCTGACGGGTTGCGGAAGGCACCAGCAGCACTGAAGTCACTAATATCGAACATTTGTAGTAGCTCCTTGCGTAGTAGACGGGCCTCCGTGATGATGTTCTTATCTAGTGATAGGACCTGCATGATGGCTTTCACCAATTCTAGAATTGCTTTGTGACTACTGAGACCTGAGATGTGGGAGCCAGGCAAGGTCGGGAAAACATAGTCAGATGCTAGCTCTGGGTGCATCATTTCACGCTTTTGGCGTGTGATCAAGCCCGCAATCTCTTTCTTGAGAGGTCGCTCGAAGACGGCACCCGAGATGATATCGGTAATATCGTTGCTTTCTGTTTCGGCAGTTAGATGTCGTACTGGAATCTGCGTCATGCGCGGCGTACCAGAAACAACGGCGATAGGACGCTTCAAGTTGTGCATGATGCGAATAAACTCGACAACCCAATCAGCAAAGACAGACTGTACACGCGGTGGCAAAAATGTCTGCATCTGCCAATGCATGACCGTGTTGAGTTCTTGGGTACCTTGCTGCTCAAGAATCTCATCACAACCAACACCGCCATAATTGTACTCGTCATACCATACGAGGTAGTCCCAGTACTCCTTGATATCGAGATCGATGAAGTGAAATAGCGGCTGTGTCTTGATCGATTTGGTGATGTATTGACCAAAGGCGTAGGCTGTTTCGACGTCTTGTTTGGTGGTTTGCAAGATTAGACGGCTGGAGTTGGCGAAGATGACCTGACAACCTACTCGACGAAAATCGCCCATGAGTTGTTGGAAGGCCTTACGACAGATCAACTGTACGTAGCGGTGTAGCGTGTGATCGTACAGATAAGAGTCTGGATCCTCGACCCAGCGTACCAGATGGTTTACCATGAGATCGGCCATTGGACTACCCTTGCACGCCTCAGACCACCAACTCTTGACCATCTCACGTAAGACTCTGATACCAGCACCGGAGAACGAATTGTCCGAATACAGGATGCTGGTGCCGTCTTTGTCAGCCGATGGATCGGCGTTGAACATCTCGCCATCAGAGCCTTCTAGCGCATTGATGAGGGAAGATGTGAGAATCGTGTTGATTGCCAAGTTGCGAACTTCCATCTCGATACAAACAGTCATGTAGGTACCCGGATTATTCACCTGTAGTGTTGGGACACTATCGAGTGGACCAGTGATGTTGTCTTTCTCATACCCACCGTGATCTGGACGAGCGTCTCCCGACCACCAAAGGGCCACCTTGTTGGCTTGTAACCGGCGTGCGTAAGCAATGTCGATAAGGAACCGTGGATCTTCCTTTTCGAGGTTGCACAGGGGAATATCAGCGTAGCGTGCAAGAGCCATAAAGTGGGTGATCTCGCCAGAAAGTCGTAGGTAGTGACGCACTAAGCGGCGCACAACGACCGACTGCCAACCCAGAGGGGGCAAGGAGCCGTCGTAAATATCGTACTTCATCGGCAAGGTTGGGAATTCACCGAGGATAGGAATGTTGTGTACGAGGGCATTGCGCTGAGAGGACTGGATGACTAGAATCTGAGCGCGGAGTTCTTCCTTGTGTAATTTCTTGACAACATCGCTGATTTCCAGGTGCGCCTTGCGTTCAGTTGACACTTGTGTCATCTTGAACGTCAGCTTCTCTTGGTACTGGAAGAAATCCTGTATGGAGCCATTCGAGTTCGCGACCTCTGCCACGTGATCACGCAGTCTATCTTCATAGATACGAGAGATATTGGGGATATCTTGCATCGAATCGCGAGACCGTTGCAGAATGACGATGTGGGCTTGCTCTGCACGCGATGAGAAGATTCCATATATCTGTTTGTCACCTGCAGTGACGTGTGAAATGTAGATGAAAGCTAGGGGCACAGAATCAAGATACGTCCGCTTCTTTTCGGGTTGTTTGAGGCCAGACAGATCGAAACCGCGTTCGAGACCCTTACCCAAGACGGCTTCCTGGGACTGATCGATCGTGCAGGCATTGCCAAGCTTGAGAAGAGCACGCATATTCAAAGGAAGCTTTTGTTCATAAACACCCTCGATTGTGTGGTCATTGAGAAGCGGGAACCACTTCTGCATCTCGCTCATGTAGGTTTCCTCTGGCATGGTGAGTTGCATGAGGTTGATGGGCAGATGACCACTAGGCAGAGTGGCATTGACAGGTGCCATGGTACAGCCCTTTAGATTGATCCTGGGTATGCTCTTTGTCTTGAAATTGACATAGAGTTGTCGTGGAACCTTGATCTTGATCTGGTGAATCTTGGCATCGATTAGAGCATAAGCCATGACAACTCCAGGGTTATCAGTGGCCTTGAGGTGCAGAATTTGCCAGGTGTTCGTGAATGTCGAGTGAGCCTGCTTCATCATGGTCTGTTGAATGCTGCTGCCGGCATTCATACGACGTTCACCAAACAATTGCCGGCGACGAATGCGTGCTTCCTTTTGTAGCTTCCACTTCCGCTTCTGGTACGTAAGGAACTCAACGTAATCTTCTGATGGATTGGGGATCTGATCAGGCAGGTCCTTAATAACTGGCGTCTCGTCTCGCTCGGGGGCCTTGCGCTTAGCCATGGGCGAGGCTCGGACCTGAGAAGAAGCAATAGCAGCACCGATGGTTTTAGACTTGGCTAATTGGTTACCATAGTCTTCAACATCTTCAAGGCGGCGGATGTTGGCTGAAGTGTCTTCTAACGGGCCGCTGCGGACAGTGAACATATCCGAGAGCTTCTTCTGCTTCATTTTGTCATCTTTCTGGTTGATACGCCGTTGCAACCACTCAGGGTGTGGCACTCGAGGAACGGGGTTCCGGACCTTCTGTAGTGCAGCGGGGATAGTAATAAGTTTCTGGATCACAGACCCCAGACGCTCTAGGTAATAGTTCCAATCAAGAAGAGCACGGATGTCAATGCTTGAAGGGTCCTCTTTGAGCCATTTGCGTAGATACAAACGCTTGGTTTCGTCTGGCGCCGAGAAGATGGCCACGGGAACAGCCCTTTCTGTCACTGGGGCATTACGGGGTAGGAAAGAAATGATGAATTTGCAGTTTAAGCCCTTATCTTTAACCATACCCTCACCCAGGAAATCAGCAAGACGTTTGGCAGTCGTGATGGACGTTGACTTTTGACTGCCGTATTCTTCAAGCGTTTTGCTCATACTACGGTTCTCGGAAATTAGATCCATGAGTTCCTCATCGGACAGAGTCGATCCTTTGTTGTGCAACACATCGAGCCAGCGATTGGCAACCTTGGCAACTGATGTGTAACACTCCGCCAACGTGGTACCTTCAAGGAAAAACTTGAAGATTTGCTGCTGGAAGATCTTGATGAGTTTCAACTCACCACGACGCTTTACCTCGAAACCCTTCAACTCGGCAAGAGAGCCATCGTCGTTGAACACAGCATAACGCTTCTTCAAGTTCTTGTCCTCCTCTTTGGACGTAGGCAATACCATGGCTTTGTACGGTCCATCAACTTCGAAGAAGATCGAGTTATCACTGTGCGTCTCGTACTTGAAGGTTTCCGGATCAACCAGGGTCTGGTACTGATGATTGGTAAACTTGGCGTGGACTAGATGGTTCAACATGACACAGGGGTATGAGATTGCTACCTTCTTGCCATTCTTCATTTTGAACGTGAAGTTTTCTGGGAAAGTGGCTGGAAGCATACACCAGATACCATCTGTATCCAGTTCTAGGGGACGACCTAGTCGATCGACCAAGTCCTTGGCTAATTGAATGATGGTAGCACCTGTCAAGCAAGTCACGCCGGCCATCTCCATGGAGTACCAGCGAGAACCCTTTCTCATGACATAACCGTAGAAGGAGTTCAGAATAACCTTGTGGGCCAGTTGCAGAGAATCAAACAAGACAATCATCTTCTTGGCAGCCTCAACATCAGCGGCTGACGCACCCGAAGATTTGAGTGAATCAGTCTTGCCCTTCCATACCTTTGCCTTTCCTTTGTAATCGTAACGACGATCACGGAAGTCACGCACAGTGTTGATATAGAAGGGGTTCTCACGCTGACAAATGATGGCCTCACGCACAATCGTCTTAGAGTCGTGAATCTTGTGGTAGATCTTCTGCGAATATAGCTGTAGACGTTTGCGGATGAGGCCAGCTTGCTCGTCGAGGGGAAGCTCATGGAACGCACGCATTGGACCTCCAGGCCACCGTGGTGGGAATTTTTCACCCTCTAAAGTGTTCCGGATCATGTTGTATTCGTCGCGTTTCGCAGGTATGTATTCACCTCTCCACGCCCAAGGCATTCGTCGATCACAGGTCTTTCCTGGACGATTGAAGTCACAGGCGGCACAATCAGATTCTGAAATCATAGAATCGGGCTGAAGACGGTTGGTTGTCATGATATTGGGGTACATGGAGGCGACATCTAGATGGTAAATCAGTGGCCTTTCGCTACGGTTGGGCGTTTCCATGAGTTGGCGTAGTTGAGCGGTGATTTGCCCTTTGACCTCATCGTAATTTTCGATGTCTTCGAGCTTTTTCTTTTCTTCGACTGTGATACTGAACTTGAGGGCAGCATCTAAATCACGAAGGAGTTCCTCGACAGCACTTGGCTGGACGGCGAAGTTGACCGGGATATCAGCACGGAACACACCGGCTTCGATACTTTCAACGTGACCACCGACATATGTTTCTGAATCGAGAAGATGGCCGTCCCAGAAGGATTCTCTCGATGATACGTGCTTATTGGGCAAGACGATTTCTTTCTGGAACGCCTGCACCATCAGAAGCATCTCGCAAAGCGTACCGGTACCCTTCCTTAGGGTATCGTCGGCGGCTAGTGGTAGAATAGTACACAACGAGAAGATGAAGGGATGGACGTATTTCATGTACAAGTAATATGTAGCCACAGCATCGGACACGGAATACTCAGCCAGGGTCTGCGGTCTTTCGCTTGCATACGGCGTCATCAGCTCGGGATCTAACTCATCAGGGTCGTAACCAAGCTTGGCCACAGTGACGGCCTTGAGACCACGAGAACCCTGGGGTAAATAAGAATCACGATTGACCCAGTGGAAACAATCCATGTGAACACTGTAGTCGCACTTGTACTGGTCTTCACTGTCTCGTTTCCAGCCAATTTCCTGATACATGTCGATGCCGTTAAAAGCAGCTCTAGCCTCAACATAAGGCCAATCGAAGAAGTCACCGTTGTAAGTGGCAATGACGGTTGGTCTGGAAAGTTTGATATGCTCGAAGAATCGCTCAATAAGAGTTTTTTCGTTGGGTTCGTTAAAGATGATGAAAGCACCCGGATATTCGGGCTTAGGCGTGTAGTCGAAGTCGGCAATATCTTCTGATACAATTTCTCGATTCGTGATCAGGAAGCCTTGGCCATCGATCATGTACGATATCATCATGATCTGATCGACGGACGAGTCGGGAAACTTCAATGGTGACTTGGCAGTCTCGATATCATAGGCAAGCACAACGGGATCAGCCATCGCTAGACGATCCTCATTGACTCGGATAGTTGTCGTGCCGGCATTGAAATCGATATAGTACCATTTGGCAACACGGATATCTAGATTCATGGTTAGATGGTCATGTTGCCCTGGAGCATAGACTATATAGAAGGTACCACGCACCGAGGTCAATCATGACTCTGACATGATATGGGACATCGTACTCGCGGATGTCTACAATGAAGTCGCTTGCATCAGCGACGCTAGTGTTTTCTCGTAAATCATTGTCTCGTGAATCGTCGTAAAGATCAAAATCTCCGGTTGTTCTATAGAATTACATGCCAATGTTAGCGACTCGTTTTAGTGGATAGGTTAGGTATAGAGATATGAGCCTAGATCAAGTTGAAACTCACCTCGCAACCTCTGCATATGTATCCATCGCATTCATGTTTTTTCTATTTCGTTCGGCAATTGGCATGATTTCTCGTCGCGCTGTCATTAGGTCTGGCACATTGAGGAAGTTGAGCTGAAGAAACGTCCTTCTGTAACCTAGTAGATGGTTTGGCATGCTCAGATCTTCCTTTTCAACCTTTTTGACACTCTTTACAACACCACCGCCATCAATACGTTTTACCCATTCTTCGACCTCACTTTCGTGGCCTTTACGGACAGCAATGAGGAAATATGGCTCGTATTCTACCGTAGATTTGAATGTTGTCTCATTACCATCTTCAATGAAGAAGCAGTCAACCGCAGCTCGACCGTTCATGTTTCCCGCGTCAGGTAAAGCGGTGGACTTAAGGTTTACTAACCAGCCTTCCTTTGTCTTGCCGCTATCGACACGCTCAAAGCCCATCTTCTCGTCGATACTATGGGCCATCCGTGTCCGCTCCCACTTCTCGTCGGATGCCGTAGCTTCGTTACGGCCCGAGGCGGCGAAGTTGCGCGTTGAGCGGCCGCCATGGTAGGCAGTCCTTCCACCGCGACGAAAGCCCTTTGATGGCTTCCGTAAAGATGTATTCGGCATGGTAAGGAGGTTATGAGGTCGGGGTATTAGGTATAGTGTTGAGTATTAAGAGGGCTATGGTCGGAGTGGTGAAAACGAAGGCATTAATGACAAAATATGGGCAATCTAGGTATAAGCTGTAAAGGAGCGCAAAAGAAGGTATATAGAGAGGTTTATAAGGAACGGCAAGAATAGGTAGAACAAGAAAGGGTGCTGATGTATTGGTGGTGTATTCGCAGTTTTGTTGAATGTACGAGTTGGCTTGTGATTGACTCTGGAACACTAACATGCAAAACATGTACAAATAATGCACAGCATTCAGTATTATGTGCAGCTATTTAATTATGAAGCCACCATTCGTCAGGCCAGTCCAAGCCAAAGCCAATTCATTCTTTCTGTTGTCTGGGCTCTACTGCCAAAGATCGGCAAGGGTCTTTGCAAGTAAAAATGGACGCGTTGAATTGACGCGTTAAGTACTACACGCTATCCAAGTATGGGTTAGTTACCAATTCAAGTGTCATGCGCGTTAGAACTGGAGTACAGTGGACTTTGAGGTGGGGCTTTCTAGAGCCAAAAAGAAAAGAAAAATAGTGATAGCGCCGGCCGCTTGATTTGTATATCACGTGATACGGTGTCGTAGGTAGTGGGATGCAGATATCGGAGCTTAGAACGGCGCTGAGACGGCATAGAAGCGGAACTGAATCCGGTTCCTGAAGCTAAAATCCATCACTCACATTCTGGGACTCCTCACAGGTCGTTGTATACTAGTACATTTTAAAGATGGCCGACAATAAGCCTCACGTAAATCCCACCAAGGACAACTCCAAGAATGGTCAAATATATTTCTGGGAGAAGCCTGAGGGTAAGTATCTATAAGTCGAAATAAACGCCAACTATATCTAACAATATAAAGACATCAATGCTCCCCAAGAGCCCAAGGTGGATGTGACTTTGGGCAATGCCGTCAAGACCATCAAGACCGATGATTTCAAAGACATCACCAGTATCCCATGTGCCAAGCGTAGTCTAGAACAGGGCATCATTGCTGCCGCTGTTGGTGGCACAGGACGCTTTGTATGGAAAGGTAAGTTGAAGTACATCATCAATCAGGAATTTGACACGGTGCTAACATTACTAAAGGCAACTTCAAATCCGCTGCTAACTGGGCCGTAACAATTGGCCTACTTGCCTCTGCTGGTGCATTTGAGTACTGCACTATGAGCCGCAAAATGGAACGAATTGCCACGAAGAAGATGATCGAATTACATAACGAGAAATCTGGAGCTGAGAATGCCACCATGGGACCAGCTCACAAACCTACCCTAAAGCTTCCAACCCCACCAGGCACATCTATCCTCGAGGGAGCTACGAGAGAGGAACGCGAAGCCGCTATGATCAAGGCACGCCAAGCAGAACTAGTTACTCTCAAGAGCCGGTCATGGTGGAAATTTTGGTAGGGAAGAACACGGCGATCAACAGACATCACACTATAGTAGCAGCGTAGGCATACTCATTGTATAATGAAGCCTAATAGGCTTTGAAATTGTATAATACCATGTATCATAATAGCACATTCAAAAGACTAGATATAACGGCTTTTAGCGTACCCATCTTGCAATGGCGTATACAGCATTGTATACGTCGAAAAATAAGCATTACTTAAGCTACAAAGTACCTGAAGAAGTTCCATACTCAAACCAAACTCCAAAACAAGATAACATAAAATAACCAATCATAAACATATCATACTATAGCTTATCAACCAGAACAATCAATAAAAAGCCTCTCGTACGTTCAATCTTAGTAGTGGAGTATATGAATATATGTACACATGCCATAATGTATATGCTAGTCATGCCGGCAATTACAGATAGTAAAGCAGCCACAGGGCCAACGAGATACATTGTAGGTCAAGCTGTGAGATCCATGAAACGCACTCTTCGCGCTATCTTTCCGTCTGGACTTGGACTTGTTTGGCGTCTTTTGTTACGCCGATTCGCACGCGCATCGGCATCCATTTGCTTTCGGTAGGCCTCAAGCTGTGCGCGGCGCTTGCGATTCCGAACTTTGGCTAGCTCTGGTGTAGGTTCAAATGCGATACCATCCATACCGACGCCATCATCGTCTTTATCGTTTGGGTCATATATAGTGATTTCCTCTTCTTTCCATGTCAAAGCTGCGCGAATTGGCTCAAAGGCGCGTGGTGGCTCGCCAGGTTCCTGAACAGGATCTACTTCTGCTACTGCTGCTGCTGCTGGCTTAGGTGCATCAGGTACTGAAGGCGGAGGCGTTGGCACTTTTCTGACTGGTGCCATTCTACGTGTAGATGTGGTAGGATCATGAGATGAAGAGTTTGGTGTCCGGTTACGGCTCCGCCCACGCATGCGGGGAGCTTCTTTACTTGTAGATTTATGTTCGGGTGTTGCCTTTGGTGTTCTTGTTGAGCGACGCGCACCACTAGTCGTATCAGGCACATGACCAACCGTCGATGTATCTACGGATATAGTAGATGTATCTAAAGATTCGGATTCTTCCTTGCGCGATCGTTTCCGCTGAGGATTTTCCTCGTCTATATTCATAGTATCGGTAGCCGTGATAGCTATTGGTATATGCGCTAGTCTCGCCATAGCGTTAGAAGTAAATTGTTTTGTTTTGCTTTGGTCTGAGGCAGTAGTATTCAGTAGATCATTTTGGGCCGCAGCAATGATTGGCTCAGCTGCAGTAGTTATCTTTGTGCTATCAACCCCACTCTCACGTGAGATAGCTAGGCCGTAGAATTGATGTGCAACTTGGGTACGTGGACTAATGGTGCCGTCGTTGATATTGTTATGGGTGATCCCGTCGGCGGTGCTTTGGTCAAAAGGGAGCACAAAAGTAAACCCAGGGAGGCTAGAGAGTCCGATGGGCGGTAGCTGCACCTGGTCGGCAAAGTCTATGCGCTTTCTCTTGGGTGTAGGCTGTTTGCCTTGGAGAGGTTCCTGTGTCTGCTGTGGTATCTGCAGTATGTGCGGCTGCTGCGAAGATAGCTTCGTAGCGTGAGTCTTAGTCATGTTTGACAAGAAGATTTGCTTCTTTGTGGGCTGTTCTTGTTGGGCTATATGGGTGTATGCCTTGTCAGGTCTTGCTTAGAGTGCGGCACTCAGTGCGAGTTTGTTTGGTGTTGGTTGCTGGGATACGAGTTAAGACTAGGGATGATGCTTGCCAGGAGCCTGGAGCGATTGGGGTTGAACTGTATTGTATAGTATTGTATTGGAATATGAGAAATAATACTGGTGGTCACACATAAGACGTTGGAGTTGAAAAAAGGAAAAGATGACGGAGCACGATACTTCACTCCAACAAAGCCATATGTTCGTACTCCTGAAGAGGTAAGGTGCTAGACTGAAAGGAAGGGACGAAACTTGTACCGCCTGACCTGACTGGCCTTCTCAGCCTAGTCAGAGTGCTTATTCCTTCCTGCTGGCCTCCTTCTTTCCTTGCTCTGTCCTCATTCTCTTAGCTCTTTCAGGCTCAGGTTCTTTTAGGTTCGAATAACAACTAAAAGATTGCCACGTTCAAAAAGTATGAAACATATAGACACAGCAATTTTGGCTACAAGATACATCCAAGCAAATCTATCTCTATACCACCAATTTTTGAGCAAATGAGGTATTCTACTTTGCATTGATGTCAAAGCTGGTAAGTCACCATCAACTGCTACTCAATTGAGAAAGAATGATGTAATGCCCTTGCAGTGGCTGCATTAACAGGCTGGTGCATCGTTGATCAGTTAGGTTGTCCCAGGCCCATGTTTTTAGGGTAGCAATAGCATTACCAAGTCGCTGTAGTCAGTGTTATCATGAAGTAAATCTTACAATTCGAACGTAAATTGTCTTCTGGGAATCACATTGTTACGTACTTTATCAGAATACACATGTATATGTATCTGTACACTATAACTTGATGATATTATAAGGGTATAGCTATATGACTTAGGGTTATACACAGGATTAGTTTGGCTCGCTTTTGATCGTCTATGGCTTCGTTTCTCAATCATTATGTCAGAAATATAGTCTTTGACTTAGAGCAGTCCAATTATCCTAAACTTTATCACTCTACATATGTAGCACGAATATGTAGCTGTAAGCAATTGAATATGCCCAATAGTTTGGAGTCTAGACCAAGCATTAGAGAAGTTGACGAATCGCGGCACTTTCGTTAGCTTTTGCTAAGCGCTAAGCACATTTTAATTCAACCAAAGATCTACCGACACTCAATAGATTTGCTACAACTTGATCTGGGTCATGGAATTAACGAAACATCACAAGTGAAGAAAACCACGAAAGGATCCTCTTCCCTTTGTCGCATAGTAGTTATGCTAAGAAGTAGCTTTGCTCAAGTACGTCTTATTGCGTTATGATTGCCATTGATAGAAAATATCGGGCTGGGATGCTGAATATTAATACTTATATAGCATCACCGCGGGGCAACTGTAAACCTTCAGCGCTTGCGTGCGCTTCAGGCTCAGGCCTTGTTAAAAGCGCTACCCACAACATCTTTACGACAGATTTCATCTTCTAGTAAAGATGACGACTCTTCCTTACCAGATGAGGTCAACAGCACCAGACCAGGCGCACCGACGACGCCATCTGCCGAAACCCCAATAGCCAAGCCGACATGGAAACCCTCGAGCATACCCGGATCACGACCCGTCCCCCAAAGAACCTCGTTTATACCCGCCTCATCGAACAAACCGATATCCACGCCCAAGTCGCCCTTCTTCATCCGGTCATCAGACGAGGAGTTCTTGCTACCACACGAAATCGAAGCCCGGAAACGCGAGCAAGCCCGACAGGCTGAACTTAGAGTAAAAGCAGAAGAAGAAGCCGCCGCTAAAGCTCGAGCAGAGGCACAAGCATTGATTGATGCTGCTACTAAGACAGAAGCCATTCGCCAGGCTGAAATAGCCGCTGCGAAGAAGGCCGCAATTAAAGAGGCAGCAGCGAGAGAAGCTGAAGAAGCAGCTAGAAAAGCCGAGGCGGATGCCGCAGCAACTCAAGCCCGGGCCATCGCTAGGGCTGATGCTGCAGCCAAGATTGCAGCTCAGTTTTCGTCACCTTCACAGCAGTCGTTTGGCGCTGCGCAATACACCAAGACTTCCAATTTCTCTAAGCCATTCTTTGTGCGTCGCAAGGAGGACGAGGAGTTCCTGTTACCTCATGAGATCACTGCTCGTGAAAGACTCAGGAATGGTACAGAGCCAAAACCAGAGCCCGAATCGGCCATTATCCCAGAGACACCTCGAAATACCGAAATATCAACGGTCGAACCACCAAAGATCAACACTTTTACACCAGATACGCCACCAACAACCGCCTCAAAATCTACCCTGGATCTACCAGTGATGACCCCAGACCGAACATATCCGACCCGAAAGGCCCCCATAAAGAAACCTTCGAGTTCTTGGACTCTCGGGAATCAACCCATTGCCACATCATCTCAGACATCACCAACTGTCCAAGTTTCTCAACACAAGTCAGTTCCTTTAATCCGCAGAAATATCATAGGGAGGGATTCTTTATTACAGTATGAGATTGCCGCCCAAGAACGAATGCAAAAGGCTTCTTCTCAGCACAAGCCAGAGCCGAAACCCAAGCTAAAGCTTAAGACTGACCCTATTACACCACCTATATCTCCTCTACCGCCGACTGTAAAGCCATTGACACAATTCTCTACCCCCAAACCCATTTTTTCCAAGTCTGGCTTCAACATTCGAAGAGCGTCTGATAATGATGACTTTCTTCTACCACACGAAAAGGCTGCGAAAGAGAGAGCTGCCGCTGCCGCTGCCGCTGCCGCTGCCGAAACTGAAGCCCCCCTGGATGACAAAAGCAGAATGGACAAGTTCAGTAATCTTCTTAGCAACTTCAACAGTCAACGTCGACAAAAAGATGATGCTAAAGCTCAAGAACGACCGCAGGCTGCAAAGGAAGGTGGTGTTTGGGGCTCACTTATACGGAAACAAGACTCTAGCTCACGGCAGAACAACGACCAAGGTGATTTCAATGGTATCAGAAACAGAAATGACGAATTCTCGTACCCAAAAAACCCACGAAACCAACATTCTAGAGACCAGCCTTCACCGAGATCTAATTTAGGGGAGGAGACGAAGGGTAGAAGTCCCGAAGCTCTTGGTATTGATATCGAACCTCCACCAGTTGCTGTTGTGACGGAGGCCGTCACAGAGGAACCCATCAAGAAGCACCGCAAACACAAGGATGAGATCGAAGAAGTAGATGTTGACTCTAAGGCGTCCCGAACTTTCAAGAAGGACAACAAGAAAAAGGGCAAAAACATGGAATTCGATAGAAATGGTCGTCCGATACGCTCTCGTTACGAGGAAGATCCTGATGCGGCTGCCTGGAATGCCGAAGATGAATGGGCTTTCGAAGAGAAGCGCCGCCAAAAGGCAGCCCGTAAAGCCGAAAAAGAAGCTGCTAAAAGGGCTGCCGCCGAGGCCGTTGAGGCTGAAGCAAACAAAGTCAAGACCATATTCTTGCCCGAGTTCATTAGCGTATCTTCACTAGCACAAGCCTTACGTGTTAAGATCAATGAATTTCTGGATATCTTAGAGGAGTACGGATTCGAGGACATGACAGAAGATACTGTCATGACTGGCGAAACTGCAGCACTCATTGCTCAGGAATTTGGCCTCGAAGCTGTTGTTGACGATGGCCAGGCTCGTGATGTTCGCCAGCGGCCACTTCCTAGTGATCCGTCCATCCTCCCCCCTAGACCACCTGTCGTCACCATCATGGGCCACGTTGATCACGGAAAGACTACTCTATTAGATTATTTACGCAAATCATCCATCGCTGCCCAGGAACACGGTGGAATCACTCAACACATCGGTGCCTTTGTTGTGCAAATGAACAACGGGAAGCAGATCACGTTCCTGGACACACCCGGTCACGCTGCTTTCTTATCTATGCGTAAGCGTGGAGCCAACGCCACTGATATTGTTGTTCTAGTTGTAGCAGCTGACGATAGTGTCATGCCTCAGACTCTCGAGGCCTTGAAGCATGCGCGTGAAGCCCATGTCCCCATCATCGTGGCCATAACCAAGTGCGACAAGCCTGAAGCTCGCATAGACATGGTTAAGAACGATCTTGGACGTCATGGTCTAGAAATCGAAGACTTTGGTGGTGATGTCCAAGTCGTGCAAGTGAGTGGAAAGACGGGCCAGGGTATGGATGAATTGGAAGAGAACATCATTACGCTTGCCGAGATCCTTGATATGCGCGCGGAAGCTGATGGAATGGTGGAGGGCTGGGTTCTTGAAGCCAATGTCAAATCAGTCGGTAAGGCTGCAACAGTCCTGGTCAAGCGTGGTACACTCCGTATTGGTGATTGTATCGTTGCTGGCCGTACGTGGGCCCGTGTTCGTGCTTTGCGTGATGAAGCCGGCCAGGATATCGAAGAAGCACCCCCAGGTACTCCCGTTGAAGTACTGGGCTGGAGAGTCCTCCCTCAATCTGGCGATCCAATTGTACAAGCGGCTGACGAATCTACGGCCCGTAGCGCCGTGGACTACCGTATTGAGATGAAGGAACGCGAGGATGGACAGAGTCAGCAAGCAGAGATTGAGGCCAAAAGAAGAGATGCCGCTGCGACTGAAGCTGCTAAGAAGGATGCCGAAGAGAAGGGTGAAGAGCTGGAGGCCGTGGAGGAAGTTAAGGGACCTCGCATCGTCAACTTCCTTGTTCGCGGTGATGTTGTTGGATCAGTAGAAGCTGTTAGTGCTACCATCCTCGAAATTGGTAACCACGAGGTCCAATCACGTATTCTACGACAGGCTGCCGGAAACGTTTCAGAATCTGACGTCGAGTATGCAGCTGCGTCGGGTAGTGTGATCGTTTCATTCAACAACCCTTCTCTCGGCCATATCAAACGTCTGGCATCCGACCAAGGTGTTCGAATCGTCGAGCACGGCGTGATTTACACTGTGCACGATGATGTCAAGAAGATACTTTCAGAGAAGCTGGACGACAAGGTTTCATATCACGTTGTTGGTGAAGCGGAGGTTTCTCAGATCTTCTCTATCAACATCAAGCGTCGCATCTTCAAGAACATTGCTGGTTGCAAGGTTCGTACTGGTGTGATGAAGAAGAACTCCATCGTTCGTATCTTCCGCAAGGGCGAGCAGATCTATCAGGGTAAGATGATTTCACATACATTCAGCAATATATGGGCTTGCCACCTGTGTACACATATATACTAACATGCCATTTCTCAACAGGATCTATGGATGCGCTGAAGCAGGTCAAGCGGGACGTGACGGAGATGAGAGTTGGTACCGAGTGTGGTATCAGCTTCGCGGACTTTGAAGATTTCCAGCAAGGTGATATCATCCAGAGTTGTGATGAGGTTCGCACTAAGCGGACGCTGTAAATCTTTGATGACAGGACCCTTTTTTGTACCACCACTATTCATGAACAAAAAGTTAGAGCGAGAATACTTGTAAGATATCATTCATTGCTTTGAGGGGGAGCATAGTTGAAGAGGAATAGATAGCCGGCGATATACTTCAAGGGAGTCAGGACATGATTCTCTGATGAAGCCGCACATGTACATAACTTCTACACACTACTATATCAATCATATCAACTTGAACTACATAGATGCAGAGAAATGGATTACTTGCCTTTCGGACTTGATTGTTCACAGAGATACGATATTCTATATATAACAATGTCTATGCTTGCGCCATATTTTTCGAGGTTAAACCATATCTACATTTACCGAGTTATCTTACACCATCCCTAAAATATGCTTCCGATTTTATGCAGACGTGAAATTGGATGAGAAAGTAGCTTTACTAGCTTTAGCTGCACGACGAGTTTTTTCTAGCTTTTTTAACCCAATACGGTCCGTCATGGGTGTTGCGTCGATGATATTATCAAAATCATCGTCACCAACATCGTCATCATCGACGTTATCATTGTCGCTACTGCTAAGCACATCACTGTCTTCGTCGTCCTCGTTGTTGTCGGAGTCAGGTTCAAAATCCTTGACAACCTTGAGTTGCTGGGGTTGTGGCTGGATAAATTTCGTCTTTGCAGACGCTTTGCCGTATATCTCGTCATTCATGGCCTGGAAGTTGCTTTTGGGCGCAGGTGCATCTTTGAAAGTTTTGGAGGCAAGGACTTTTCTTCGAATTTCAGCCATGGCGGCTTCGTCATCGTCTTCTTCATCTTCATCGGAAGATATTTCAAACCGATCCTTGACTTTTGGCGGTTCTACTGGCTTCTTGCCTAAATAGATCCCGTCGATACTCTCGGCATCGCTGTTTTCAGCGTGGTCCTCGTCTTTTCCCTCTTCGCTATCATCCTCGTCCTCCGCCTCGGAATCAACAAGTGCGCGGCGGTTTGTATTGCCTGAAGTCCACATGTCGTCTTCTTCACGTGACTCTTGATACTCCCTCTCAAGCTTCTCCATCCATTCATCCTGTACGATTTTGATAGCTGGTTCATCTTCGCAAGCAGCATAGCGCTTTAAGAGCATCTCGTTGATATTCAAAAATGCCTGGCCATATGAAAATGGCTCCAGAATTGTCTGTGCCCAATCCCAGTGACCACAGATAGCAAAGGCTGCAGCCATGGCTTCTGCACAGTTTAGTCTCCACGGCTTTCCATAGTTGACGGTGTTGGCAGCGACCAAGTATGGCAAAAGACGCTCGCACTTGCCACCTACGCGATTCCACTGAATCTCAGCCATTCGCGCCCAAGAAGCCTCGACAACAGCACAGCCAAACTGCTCGACCATGGGGGTATCGGCGGGCGATAGCGTCTTCTTTCCGTTGGGTGTGATAACGACGCCCGGGAAGCGTTGGCCCATATGTAGCTCGCGCATGAGGCCATGCTTCATGAGTTTCTTTCCTGAGCAGCGCTTCGGGTCGCAATGGCCGAGATCCCAGCAGGCGGCTTTGAACGGCAGTGTGCCGGAGGGTGTTCCATCATCGCGGGCAGGACGCGGGCGTGGAGGACCGTGAGATTTCTTGCCGCGGAAGTTATCTTTCTTGTGACGAACCATTGCGAATGCGAGTTTATTGGGTGGTTCTAACTGAGATTGTCACTATTGTGGTGAAGTAGAAAAAAAAAAACTATTAACAATCGACGTCAATGTTCACATGGATGGAGGGGCAATATGTAGAGTGCCCCGCAATGTTGTTACAGGGTATAATGAACAGAAATTGAACCACACTTTGGAGAGAAGAATGGCTTTGAATATCACTGGATCGAGAATTAGTGACTCAATACTTGGGCTTGACGTCGTTGAGTTTACACTGTCAATTTTCATCAACTTGCGCGGTTGCGCTTGTGTAATATCTCACAATGGCAGCCTTAGCGCCACACTTGTCTATCTTATCCATCTTTCTATACTACAAAATTGCGCTGCATTCTGTAAGGCTCCACACTGGTGCTTTCAAGATACGCCACATTTGGCTTGGCTGGTCCACTCTTCTATGACAGCTGTAACTCTCCTAGCTCCCATCATATCCATCATAGTGATAGGTGGTTTATTCGGGTCTTAGTGGCCTACCAGTTCGTTCAAACCTTGAATTGGCATTTCGAGCATCATCGCCGCGACCACCATTACCGAGTGATGCATCTGCGATGCTTTGCTGCAAATCATAACACTCGTCACCGCCTGAGACCTCCCCTGAAAGCTACTACCATTGATCTTGTATCTGTTGTGGCTTTGGCTGTGTTTTCTCTCCAATAACCCCCCGCATCACTACCGTAAGCTATTCTAAGCTCGTAGCGACAACCTCACCGACCATCGGCTAATCGCTCGACGTCAGATTTGCACCGTAAGGCTCAATATAGTATCCTTCGCACATCTCGACCTTCCGGGCTTCATCGTCGCTCCAGTCCAATCTGCAGCATGTCGCAACTACAACGGTATCTCCAGGCTGCATGCAGTCCTGAGAACTTTGAGCCAAACCTTGCGCTGAACCTCGAAATCGTCGATCTGATCAACTCGAAGAAGGGCAATGCTCCGCGCGAGGCTGCCACCACCATCGTCGGCTACATCAATCACCGCAATCCTACTGTTGCTCTTCTTGCTCTCAATCTGCTCGATATCTGTGTCAAGAATTGTGGCTACGCTTTCCACCTTCAGATCAGCACGAAAGAGTTCCTTAATGAGCTTGTGCGCCGGTTCCCCGAACGACCGCCCATTCGCTCTTCTAGAGTCCAGCTCAAAATCTTGGAAGCCATTGAAGAATGGCGCGGTACGATCTGCGAAACCAGCAGATACAAGGAGGATCTAGGTTTTATCCGCGATATGCACCGCTTGCTCAGTTACAAGGGTTATAGCTTCCCAGAGGTGCGCCGTGAAGATGCTGCCGTGCTCAACCCCAGTGATGTAAGTACTTCCTGTTCCAATGTGATTCCAACTTGCGCCCTTGATTGCGCTCTAACAATTGGATGCACAGAACCTCAAATCCGCCGAAGAGATGGAGGAAGAAGAGCGCGAGGCTCAATCTGCTAAACTTCAAGAACTTATTCGTCGCGGAACCCCAGCCGACTTACAAGAAGCCAACCGTCTCATGAAGATCATGACTGGCTACGATACCCGATCCAAGACCGACTATCGCGCTAAAGCTGCCGAAGATGTCGGTAAGATACAAGCTAAGGCTAGGCTTCTCGAAGAAAGATTAGAAGCTTTCCAACCTGGCGACAAGATGGTCGAAGGCGACGTTTTCTCGGAGCTTGCAGCTGCTCTACAAAGTGCCCAGCCCAAGATTCAGAAGATGTGTGTGGAAGAATCCGAGGACCACGAAGCTGTTGCAAAGCTACTAGAGATCAATGATAGCATTCACCGGACCGTCGAGCGTTATAAACTTATGAAGAAGGGTGATGTTGAAGCAGCCAAAAATATAACTAGTGGAAAGCATGCCGACTTAGCAGCAAAGTCCGGCACCAGCTCAAGCGCTGCCAATGAGTTGTCATTAATAGACTTCGGTGGTGAGCCAGCCTCCAGTTCTAGTGCAGCTCCATCAAGTAGCCAGACACTCGCCCCAATCGATACTCTCGAGAACGATCTTCTTGGCCTATCTATGGGTGATGGTGCCTCGACTCCGTCCTCCTTCGGTCAAGGTGGTGGTATCGCACTAGGCTTTGGTGCGAATGCTAACATTCCCGGTCCCTCTCTACTATCCTCCATAACCCACAACAACACTGCTAGACAAGGCGCTTCGTCGCCTTTTGCCGGCTTTGCATCGCAACCATCTCCTTCAGCGGCCAAGTCACCTGTTTCACCACTACCTACTGCTGCCACTAACGATCCTTTCGCTGCTCTTGCCAGTCTATCTGGTAGCAGCTCATCAACTCCCGCCACTCCTACTGTTCCTACTCCTATCATCGCAACAGCACCTGTGCCAGCTACTACTACTACTACTACTACTACTACTACTTCGCAAGATGATGACGAATGGGCTTTCTCGTCCTCTTTGCCTGAAGCTCCTGCTGCCCCCAAGGAGATTCGCTCTACCGTCAGTAACACACTCGTCAAGATCGACATGATTGCTGGTCGTAGACCAGTCGGTGGTAACGCTATTGCTGTGGTATTTGCCTTCAGCAATACCACTCCTCAACCCATCAGCCAACTTCATTTCCAGCTAGCAGTTACCAAGGTACGTTCCTGCAAAAATATTCCATCTTTCATTATTGTCTATACAAACATACTAATCTCCTTCCAGGGTTTCGAACTTGGTTTGCAACCCCAGAGTGGCCGTGACCTTGCACCCAACCAAAGCAATGGTGTCACACAGGCCGTCGAAGTGTGGAAGGCTGGTGATCGTGACACAAAAGTCAACTCGGTGAAGCTACGGTGGAGAGCGTCTTATTCTATCGGTACGGAGGCAAAAACGGAAATGGGTGAAATTGCCGAGTTTATCATCGCGTAAACATTTGATTTCTGTACAAAGCAGGCTTTTGTCATATTTTGCTTCGGTCTTTCTGTCGTTGCTTATCCATGGTTTTTTTCACCTGTAAAGCCTATTTCGTATGCTTTTTTGTTAAGTTAATGGTGCTACCAGCATCCTCGCCATTCCATGATGTTCCCTTGTCTATATTGGTGTATCATCTTGTTTTAGTTGAAGTTAGACTAATATATGAAGGTCATCCATCTGATCATACAAGGCATACTTTCCCACGATCTTTGACCTCGCTTACATGACATCAATCAATTGAATAGTTTCTAGTAACAGTATGATATGTATTTCAAGTCTACCTGAATGTCCCTGGATCACTGTTTGATTTGATCTGATTATACTTTACGTCTACCTAAATCACCTAAATCATACGACGCGGCCTGGATCGATGTTCCATGGCCGGGATGGCACTACCCCCTAGTCCCGGAGAGCGGCCACACTCCGTTCTGAATCAGAAGTCAAATACACGTTCCCCATCATCAACAACAATTCATCATTACTATAACTATCATCATCACAACGACAAGCACAAGAACCATTAAATCGAAAAGGATGTGCTTCCCTCATATACTATAGTTTTCCTCAGCTCCCATCGCTCAGTTCGCCATAATAGTTTAGTGGTTAGAATACGTCGTTGTGGCTTTCATACCCATGAATTTCTACGGATTATCCGACGTGACCCATGTTCGATTCATGGTTATGGCACGCTTTCCTTTTTGGTATTACTTTTGCCTCACTAAGAATTTCCGAGGCGGGTGATTGTGGCGATGTGTATATATGTATATATGTATAGAAAGCTTAAAGCTTGTCATAGTGTTTAAAATCATGAGGAGTGGAAGACTCTTTTTGTTTTGGTTCGGGAATCGAGTTTAAGATTTGCAGCAGATGGGTATATCTGCAAGATCAGAATCATCTTACTAACTAAGACATCTCGTGTCAAATCCAATACTATAATCAATACGCGTAAATGACCCAAAGTTTTATAATTGTGTTGAATTGTATAAACTTCACCCATGTACATTGTAGCGAACTAATCATACGATTTAGGCGAGGGGAGGCATGGGAGCAGGTGCCTCGGTCACGGAGGCGCCACGGATAGCGGGAGGAGGCATGAACATGGGCATGTAGGTAACCACAAGAGCCATAACTAGCAAAGGGTCAGCAGTTGTTTACTAGAAGAACGATTAGTTAGTTTACATACGAGACATGGCAACAGAGAAGTATCCGGGCGTGCCAGTACTCTTCCGAGCACTCTCACTCTCACCGAGCCAGCTCTGCAAACTGAAGATCAAAGAACCCCTACAATATTTCATGTTAGCAATATGTCTGATGAGTATATATAACAACCTTCGGTCCTTCGACTCATTCGCCTCGAGCCCGCAAAAGATATCTCTATTTGCTGTATCGGTGATGTATGGAAATCGTGTGTAGGCAGTTCTTAGGGGTTGTGGGCGCGCATGAACTCACCAACCGAAGTAACGGTTGCGTGTCATCATAGCAGCCATTGGCATAGTATTTGATAAGGTCGAAGAGAACTCGACAGCTTCGTTGTTCTTGGGAGCGGGCTCCTGGTAAGGAACGACTAACATGATCCCGAAGTTAGTTCGGCTCATATTATCTAGCGAAATGTGCGCTTATGCATTGCGACTTGCGACAATATTGCTGAGATATCGCGTGCGGGACTTCAAGATCTTACTGAGGTCGATCCGGCGCTGATCCTTGGGAGACATTTTTGTTTATAGTTATTATGCGATTCTGTTGGTATAAAATAACTTGGAGAAGTACAATAGTATAGCACTTCGACTGTGGGCGTTGATTGTTGCTCGAAATTGCTTAAGCTTGTATGTATGCAGCAATGTGTCGTCAAAACTAATTGTAACATAGTATGCCAGCCCGCAACCCTTATCGATAGTAGCTAGCTAGCTTCTAATTGAAATGACATGGGGTTTGACTTTTTGAGTGTGGCGTTCTACTTTATGAGACTCTAGTGGGTTACAAGTCAACCACTGTTCCATTATGCCACTGTAATTTTATGGATATCATCATTATAATTCTATTTTAGCTTTATTTGGTATTATTTCATTTAATAATATGATGAAAGAACATGATTCAGGTAGACGTAAAATATAATCAAATCAAATATGATGAAAGAGGTATATCTACAAATAACCATTGTTAGCAAGTTTGAGTTTAGTGGTTAAAAACTATTAAGGTCTGATGTTGCAAGTATATGCTAGGGTTGGAACATGAGCTGTTGCAGATCCTGTCGCTCTAGGGATCTACTGATGTTTCTCGTCGACTTTCAAGGTCTACTACGGATGGACGATTTACCAAACTTAGGCTGACACTGCACTAAGCAGATAATATGTTGCTGATCCTTTTTCTTTTCTTTTGGCGAGGGTTGTTAAAGATGAACAGTTGCCCTAGGCACAACATTCTCAATATATAATCTTATCACCCTAGGTCTGTTCGAAACTTGTAAGGCAGAAATGTTAGAGCCATTTTTAGTTAATATTAATTAGACTTCGTAGTGGATAGGTCCATACTGATACATATCTTTTTATCGTATCATCTCTCTAACGTCTACCTGCTGGTATTTCACTGCAATACATATGATCCCCAATACTCTATGATTATGGCTCTATCCTAGAATATGGTTGGAGACCGCCATGAGCATTTGGCTTGGAAAAAGGGGATTCTCGTAAGGAGATTATACAAAACAGTGATGAAGGCCTAGCGACCCCGGGCTTACTTGGTAATATCGAAGTTAATGGCCGTAGTATACTAATACAAGAACATTATCCATATAAAACTATGTGTCTATGCTGACAAGAATCGGGTCGGGGATATTATATCTCCAAAACTACATGATACTACTGCTGGTAGAAAGTAATAGTGGTTCAATATGTCCAAGTGCAAGGACGCCCATGAACTAATGAGCTACAGGCGATCATATTCACATCACACCACTACAGATAGCACATACCAGGGAGTGGTATGGTAAAGGCGGCTGACGGGTTCGGTGCCATCTATTGAATGTAGCACCAAGAAAGACCAAACTAAATATTGCAATTCTCGGATTTTCGTTGTATTCATACAATATTCTACATACATATGTATATGCAATGCCATGTTATCTGGTAGATATCAAGCTACTGATAATCTCTTGCCTATAGCCTCGGCATTTCAAGTTTTTAGCTCGGGAGCCAAGGCGAAGAATGAAGTGACTGACAACTTGGCGAATGCTTGTTCTTCTTCGTCTGGCTAGAACCCTAGGTGGCACATTGATCCGTCGGTACTAAGGACTAAGATGGTCTCAGGCGAAAAAAACTACAATGCGGACTGGTGTTAAAGATTTAAAAATCTAGTTAGCGTCAAACATCACTAAACTAGAAGGACCATAGCAGCGCTTCCATACATGTATAACTATACTAGGCTACGTAAGATGAAACCATGTATAGCATTTTTCTTCTTTCCTTCTATATGGAACAGGGGCTGGCTTCAACTTAAGAGCGCAGGCAAGGTATGTCCATACGAAAGAGTAGTATTCCTGCGTGTTTTTCGAGGTATCATTAAATTTTGTTGAGTGTTTGAGGATAAAGGAAAGAAACACTAGACAGTCTAGAACTTGAGTGTATATAGGTAGTGCTACATTAATTTTGCTATGGATTACTCAAAAAATCTGCTATTTGGCTGTCGAAAATAACGCTCAGATCGTTCATGTACAGGGATTGACGCGTGGATTGGGACATCCCCGAGAATGTTTAGCCAAGCGAAACGTTTTGAGTGATATCAATAAGGATGTACAAGATGGGATGGACGTGGGGCACAACACTCCAGCAACTATAGACGGCCGACTTGGAAACTAAACTGAAATTACATGTACATGTATACATACATAGTAATAGCTGTTTGTATAGCTTTGCTAGATTATATTTCAGGAGGCACTGGCCAGTTTCCAAACTCCGGACACATAGGAAGGGGCGTGCGATACTATGACTTGTCAGTCCTGGGTCAGGGTCTCCTTGTCGTATTGTTCATCGTTCATTGATCACTACAAAACACAGACTTGCTTCAAGGTAACATAGGTTCGGGCTATCAACGATAAATCCCCTGGTCAATACTTCGCAGCTATCTAGGCTCTGTATGCTATGATATCCTGTGTGATTCTATGTCCACAAGTACGAGACTAGCAAGAACATGGGATGGGGAATACCCGGCCGTCTGGAGTCGTCGCATATGTGCTCCGAGGCTGGGTTCCTGGCTCATTCTAGATGTAGTATCGATACACCTACGGCCTGGAGAAGTAGAAGTGTGTAGGGATGCTGCTGTGAATCAGAAGAAAGTGTATAAGAGGTTATCATGATCCCATCTATTTTCTCGATCTTCTTACCTTTCCCCTTCAGTTCTCTACTCACCAAGCTCCTTCATTACCACTTTTGCCTTTTCTACTTTGAGAGTAAGCTAGTTCTTCTCCTTGTCATTCTTTATCAGATACTGTGTATCTTTTCTTTCGTTATTCTATTTCACATTTGCCCAGTCTTTCTATCATTCCAACTATAACTTACTTCACTTTCCTCAAAATACTACCGCCACTATGTTCTCTGCCGCTTTCATTCTAATGACTACTGCCGCTAGCGTCGTCTTGGCTAGCCCTGCCGTTATTGAGCGTGCTACCCCAGTTTTGGCTGAGCGTGCTACCCCAGTTTTGGCTGAGCGTGCTAGTGCTTGCACTTTCACATCTGCTGCTTCTGCCTCTGCTTCTGCCTCCAAGTGCTCGTCTATTACTCTGAGCAACATCGCAGTTCCCGCTGGTGAAACTTTAGATCTATCAGATGTTGCTGATAACACCGAGGTAAGTTTTCTCTTGCTTGCTTTTATTGCAAGTCAATGACAGCTTAGCTCTAAGCTACGGCCAAGTAGATATAACTAACGTTTTGGTTTTTATATAGATCATCTTCTCTGGAACCACTACCTTTGGTTATAAAGAGTGGAGTGGTCCTCTTATCTCTATCGCTGGAACTGGCATCAAAGTTTCTTCTGCTGCCGGTGCTGTGATTTCGTGCCAGGGCGAACGCTGGTGGGATAGCGAGGGTACTAATGGCGGCAAGACCAAGCCCAAGTTCTTCTATGCTCACAAGATGATCGATTCCACTATAACCGGTCTGAACGTCACCAACACACCTGTTCAGGGCTTCAGCATCAACGGTGCTCAAAACCTGGCGCTGTACGATATCAACATTGACAATTCTGACGGTGACACAAACGGTGGCCACAACACTGACGCCTTTGATGTCGGCTCTTCTTCCGATATCTTGATCTCCGGTGCTTATATCCAGAACCAAGATGACTGCCTGGCTATCAACTCTGGTACTAACATCACATTTACTGATGGTTACTGCTCAGGCGGTCATGGCCTGTCAATTGGCTCTGTTGGTGGCCGCTCTGACAATGTGGTCAAGGATGTGACCATCTCCAACTCGAAGATCGTCGATTCCGACAATGGCGTACGCATCAAGACTGTGTATGGCGCCAACGGCTCTGTCAGCTCTGTCACCTACTCTGGTATCACTCTTTCCGGTATTGCCAAGTACGGTGTCGTCATTGAACAGGATTATGAGAACGGCTCGCCGACTGGTACCCCTACTTCTGGCGTACCAATCACTGACTTGACTCTCAAGGATATCACTGGAACTGTAGAGTCCTCAGCTACCGACATCTACATTTTGTGTGCTTCATGCTCTGACTGGACCTGGACTGATGTCAGTGTCACTGGCGGCAAGACCTCCACCAAGTGTGAGGGAGTTCCCACTGGTGCTTCTTGCTAATTGGTCTCATACTCCTGATAACTACCATCATCATCGCTATGAGTTCTCCTCTTTTGAGAAAAGAGAGTACTCCTCTCTCTGTATTAAACGGCAAACGTTTTTCATTGTATCTATTTTCACTTCTTGAATGGCAATATATGCCCCTGTTTTGCTAGCTAAGACAGGCTTTTTTCCCCTCGCTTTTTATTACTTTGATTAGATATATCAAGATATCTCGCTATTTGGCCTTTTCACCCTATTACCATTGCTCTATTCTTACTATCCATCACCTGTGAAATGTTCATAAATGGCATATAAGTCACAACTATGCTTTACAATCCTAATGATAGTTGTAATTAATGTTGGGAAGTTTCATATCACTTGTCGAGATACTGACTAATGAATGTATTCTAAGTCCTGATAGGCTCACCTAGCATCTGATAACAAAGAGTAATGTTAAACTTCTAGGTAGTGTTGTGTATCTGATTTCTAGATGTTGCCTTTAAATATCTGCCCGGTAGCCAATCCGGCGTCGTATGACCTCAGTGATTTAGGTTGACGTAAAATATAATCAAATCAAATCAAATAGATGTTGCTTTATATGATCATATACCTGGTATGAACCCAGTGGGAACCCTTTGGCTTGACTATATTTCACATTTGACTGAATCATAGAGACGATACACAGCTAACTAGTGTTCTTCAGTACACCCTTAGCTTGATTATCTCATACTCAACGTATAAAATATTGAATGACACTATCGAACAAGTCTCAGCTTGGCCCGCCTTTACTGAAATCTGGATACGCCCATTTTAGTGGCATATTACCAAATCGAATGGGCCAGGGGAGAGGAAGGATGAGGATGTGAGGGACATGAAGCACGGGAGCGGATGTCAGATTTCTGGATAGAGCC
>LJZU01000099.1:0-116711 GCA_001513805.1 Davidsoniella virescens
ATTTGAACCAACTACCTCTTACGAGGTCGGCCAGGCGTATAACCACTACGCCATGGGGGCGCTCGCTTCAGGTTATATGGAGGCGAAGGGGAAAAAAAGTAAGGCCACCAACTGGTTGAAGCGCTATAGTTTGGCGAGAGCCAACCTTCTTTTTGGTTGTCTACTCAAGGTTTGTATCGAAGGCGAAGCATTGAAGGAGAAATGAGACGGAGCCACCTGGAGGCTATTGTTCCATGCCGTTATGTTGATTCCGTCTTTTTTTACAGTTCAAAGGAAGACATGTTTATATGTAAATATGTATGTACATATACATACATATTTATCATGACCGATGACGACCCTGCTTTTTTCTCAAGATATCAAGTCGGTTAATCAGACGGACCTTTTAGAAGCTCCTTTGACTCCTACTCTTGGGATGAAAAGGAAAACAGGAAGAAGCAGAAAAGAAGCAAACCGAGAGAACGAAGTTCTAATTTGAAAAAGTTTCAGTTTAGTGGCATCGACTAAAGAATCGGACAAAAAAGGAAGAAGTTGCCCCTGGCTAGAATTATACATGCATGTACTAGGGTGATGCTACTCTATTCCAGGGTTCCGCTCTAGACAGGTCCGGGCCCCCCTTTCTTTGATGTGAGTACATTATATAGTGCCCTCTGCAAGCCTTTTACGAAGCCTTTAGTGCACGCATCCATATGATTGATGATTACAGGCAGCTGAATGTCAAAACGCTCTTACATATACTGCATATATGTACATGGATATATACATACATACTCAAAGCACAGATACAGAGTAGAGGTTTAGTTTAGTCCCTGAACCTAGCTCAGGATAGGATCAACCTGTTCGGACGCATTTGGGTGTTGTCACCGAGGCTTTCATCCCATTTGCAGTCTTTTTTTTTTGGTAATTCTTTTTCTTGTGATGTTGCTCATGCATATACATATTTATGCTCTCGGTAGGATATGAAGCTAAATCATCAAACTTTTCATTGTAAGACAAAATTGTATTATTTTTAAAGAATAGCATTCGAGTTACAGAACTGTCGACAATTTCGTCTGTTCGTTTGTTTGGGCTCGATCGAGTGCTGCTTCGTCGATGTGTGACTGTAGCCCAAAATGACGTGTGCTGAAACTATATGTGTTGTAGTGGTGATATGGCGTTGGAATCAGCAACTTTAATTAACTGTTTATTTTTTTTGGTGGACTCTTGTTGTTGCTATTGTTTCCTTGTGGCCAAACAAAGCGTAAGTATTCTACGGTGACGTCGGATAGGCTGGTTCTAGCGGCCGTCCAGGGGGTTTGGGTCCTATATTTTTTAGTGAACTCGGCTCAGTTAGTGGCAGGATGAAAAGCGGGTATATGTGAAGCGCCCAAACTAAATCACAGTGATGCCTTGATTACTAAGAAAGGTATGAGATACAGTAATTTGTAGGAGAAGAAAGGTCGAGATCCCCAGCCTTCCTACAAATGCATGATGGCGATGGTGTTAACATAAAGACCGAACATACTGCATATGTATGTATACAGTGTAGAAATGTCCTCAATCCTCTATCCTCAAAAGGGATGGGTCTTCCCTATGTCCCTGTTGAGTCGCCACCAGTGCCAATACCCAGGGCTACAGGATGGGACGGGATGAAAATGTGAGTTACAAACCACATAGCTCTCGCGAAGATCTGACGACATGTAGTTGGAATCACTGGAATGGAAGGCCATTCAGTGTGTTCTGCTGTTCTTCCAAGTCACGGGCATAAGCCGTCGCCCTATCTAGGGCGCCAGGGTTAGTCTTCTGCCATATGTACATATCATGAGAATGGATTGGATTTGAATGTTGGTCGTGGTAGTATAGCTCATGATTATGTCAGGAGCCGGGGCACAAATAAATTTAAACAATAAAAGAAGGCATTTGATCTTTTTATGAAATAATGAACTCATTAGAACTACTTATGATATTGGGCTGAGAACACAAGTCATTGTACATGTATCTGTGTGCTTCGAACCAGGCCTTTTTTTTTTTTTTTTGATAGGGTTAAGTTTGTTTTCTGTGTGTCAAGGCTTCTCGGCTATGTCTTGCCAGCCCACCACCATCTATTCCATCAAATAAAAATAGAAACCAATGCGCGTTTTGAACTGGCCGTATTGCCGTCCGGCTTGTGCTTTTACTCCATGCAATGCCGTTTGTATCTTATGTTCTCATGTATACATATATGTAGTTCATGCTCTAAGCCGCACTTGAACAAGTTCACAGGCTGGATAGATGACATAGGATACATATAGATATGTAGAATAGACTAAAAGATTCTGTGCTGTTGTGCACTATGCCTAACCTGCCCCGGGTTGCCCGTCCTGAAAGTTTATGTCGGATGCCCGCCGCTGACGACAGGGCCGCTAGCTCTGAAAAGCAGACGCGTTGGCGCAAATCATTGCTCGCCTTCCAGTAATGGCGGCCAGGGAAAAGGCAAGGCCTTAGCAGGGGCCAAAGACGAACTAGGCTTTTCCATACGGGATGAACAGACACCTGTTGTTCACTGCTGCTGCTGCTGCTGGTGTATGATTTTTATATAATGTAGGTTATTTGAGGGGCTGCATTGCATCAAGTTATCGTGCATCGCATGACGGGATTCCATAGCAAGATTCTCTAGCGCGGAACTTGAGATTCGGAGCTCCCTATTAAATAATTATTGATGGAAAACAAACGCATTGCCACTAGCACGGGCGACTAGTACCACCTGTAGTGGTTTTTGTGGTTTGGTGTTAGTATGAGACCAAAACACGAAGGACCAAGATAGAGGAGACCAAAGACTATACTAAGACTAACAGCGCTAAAGAACTTTGCAACAAGGGGCCGCTGCGAGGTATCAGTACCTGCATTTCAGGGTTGCGCCTCGTACCTCTGCCGTGCCTCTACGCGTAAAGCTCGCGCGTACAGACTAACCTAAGGTACATTGCACAGTGCTACTTGCCGCACCGGGGTACTTGGGCTATACTTGACTGGTAGAAGATTAAACCTATAGTTATTGCTTGGGCTGCCTTTATAGTGAGCTTTGCTTCGCTTTGGTGATGCTCTGCTTGCTAGCAGGCTAGCTTGATGCTTGCTTGGAATGATGATGCTTACTAGGGAACTGGGCAAGCTTAGCTTGGTCGCAGCAGCTAAATGCGATCCCAATCCTATAACCGTCATCTTAATTTCTCATTTCTGGTAGCTGCTCCTTGCCATTTCCTGGGCTAGGTTGCGCTGGCTATGCTTTGTTTTGTTATCCGTGGACGGGCATTTTGTAGATTCAGCCAGCCAACCAGCCCACCATCAAACCAAGTAATAGGCCAACAAAGCCATTGATGTCTTGTCTGTCTGTGTCTGTACCTGGCAGATGATATATGGCCGCAGCTGATGGATGGATGACTGCTGCCGAAATGCCCACTGCCTGTAATCGCATGCTTAATAGCGAGCCACTATACGTCTGTTACAGGCGGGTGCTTGTTTATAATGCTGGAACCACTGTATGCAGCCTTGGCAACCTCTGTATCGCTCTGTATCTTGGAACTGCCGCTCCTTCATATGCCTTTCATATATGCTTTGGCCTAGCCGCTACGGTCCCTCCGTCCATGCGCCGTTCGTCCCCTTTCTCTTTCTTTTCTTATTTCTCTCTTCCTTTTCTTTCTTTTATTTTTTTTGTTTTAATTTTCTCTTGCCTTTTTCTCCCAGCAGACAACCTACGTCTTTCTGTGCAGAATCGCAAAGGAAGAACGGCCCTATAGTCAAGTTCAGTGGCAGGCTTACAGCTATACTATACTGTCCAGTCCCTCCGTAAAGCCCGTCTCCAGCTAACCATAGCGCTGCCAGCTACCGCCCAGCCTCCGACAGCACGCGTCTTATTTTGCATGACCTTGCTTACCTGACCTGCTTGACCAAAGGAAAAAAAAAGGATCCTAATTGTGACGGCCTGTCCTATCAATCACCGATTTTCCCTTTTGTTTTCTTGTTATTCTTTCCACTTGCAACTTTTACTCTCCTTATCGGTCGCTTGCAGACTTTTTCTACCTGCATATCTCGATTGTTGTTTACTTTTTCTCTAGTATCGCCTACTACTCCTTATTCGACAATCGCCTTGTTCAACCTTCCGCGCCGTTCGTTGCCAGCCTTCTGCCGGACGCGTCGTACGCTTCTGTTTCTGTCCTATTGTATTGCGACCATTCCCTCTTTGGACGCCCACACTGAAAGCCGAGAGTCCATTATCGATCTGTTTGGCTTAGTGGCATCTAGCTCGCTGCCGACGTTTCTGGAACTTCAAATCTCTCGATTGTGCAATCATTCATTTGACAACAAGTGACTATCTTTCTGGTAATCGCTTGCCTCTGGTATGCAACATTGTCTGCCCCAAGCTGCATTCCTGCAATCGTTTTGCTCCCTCTTTAGCGCTGTTGCCTCTCGGTCGCTTCTCTGCCCTGTCATACACAAACTACATACAGAACGAACGGTATAGCTGACTGACCAACCGTAGCCTGTCTAACAGACCGTCACGTTCGCCGTGAAGCAATAATTTTCGAGTCGATTATCCAGTGCACCGCCTCGACATTTTACTCGCAAAGACGTCTCCTGTGCTCAGAATCCGCGCATATCCATCACGACCTATCCTAGGACCGCCATCCCAAGTCCCAAACACGTTTCTAATCGCCCGCGCGCAGGCCGTGTCATAGTTGCCATTTTATTATTATCCTTTTCCTCCAACCTTCTCTTGTTTGGTCTGGTGTCTGAACCTGCATTTGACCGCCGACTGTTTGCGCATCCTCTCGCAGCCCTACTTTGGTGTATTTATCTCCGCAGGGTACCTGACAACTACCAACTGTATCTTGAGAAGCAGTTTCCATTCTGCTTTTTAAGTCTTGCCGGCGCTTATTCACCGTCACCTACCCCATAATCGCAGCCGAACAGCACAGATTGCTGTCACCTTGCCCCGGAGTATATATAGTATCGCAAATTGCCGTACTCTGGTTCCATTTGCAACCCTGACACAGAAGCCGTCTGAATTAGGAAGGAAATGCGCAGGTCCTCTACGATTTAATCCAAATCCCATTTTTTGTTTTGTTTTCTTTCAATCTTGCCCCGAACATTTCCTGCAAGCAACGCTCCTTCTGGCAATTGAATCCACTCCGCTTCAATGGCCTCTAGAACTGCCGTTGCGAGCCCCGTAACGCTCTCTTCCGCGGCCTCCGCCGACTACAACTACCAGTCCTCAAGTCGACGCTCTACAGCCCCTCCTGTCGCGCCGCCGCGCAGTTCGTCTAATAACCACAACGGCATGGACGCCTCCGCAAATTCCGCCTCGTACCGTGAATCGGACTCGAGTCGCTACTCCCAGACCGCTAATGACTCGTCAAGCCATTCGCGAAGTAACAGAAGATCAACAGCACAACAAGACGTCGTACCGCGCAACAACAGCAGTCATGCTGGCCATCAGCAGTCCCAGTCACACTCCTCATCTCGCAATCAACAGCAGACCGCCTCGTCGTCAAAGCGCACCAGCGAACAGTACTCTTCTTCTCGCTCATCAGATCAACAGCGTATCCAGGAGCCTCTCCTATCCGCCGACCAACTTACCGGAGAAAGCTCAGCTGCCCCTCAGCAAGGCTCATCCATGGCCGACGAACAGTCTAACGACCAGCGTCGTGGTGGCCGCAACGGAGGCAGAAATGCCGGCAGCTCCTCTAAGCGCGAGAAAAACACCAAGTTCAACGAGTATATCCTTGGAAACGTTATTGGTGAAGGCGAATTCGGCAAAGTTCGCCTTGGATGGAAGCAAAACAATAGCACGCAGGTAAGAAAATTTGCCATCCATTATCTTCAATTGTATAATATCAATATTGCCATGGTTTTTACAACTTGACTAACATAGTACGCGATCCATAGGTTGCTATCAAAATCATCAAGAAAGAGAGTCTTGGCAACAACCCAGCTCGTCTATCCAAGATCCATCGCGAGCACAATATCCTTCGCAGCCTTCAACACAACAACATCGTACGATTGTATGATATGATTAGTGACGATAGCCGTATTGGTATCGTGCTCGAGTATGCTTCTGGCGGTGAACTCTTTGATTATATTCTGCGTCACAGATACCTCAAGGACAACAACGCCAAGCGTCTATTTGCTCAGCTTGTATCCGGAGTTGGCTATCTTCATAAGAAGGGAATTGTTCACCGTGATCTGAAGCTCGAGAATCTGCTGCTTGATCGTCATAAGAACATTATCATCACAGATTTTGGCTTTGCCAACACTTTCGATGCCGATGATGGCCTTACTGAGACAGAAGAAGAGCATCTTGTTGATCGTGACTATATCAAGCGTGCTCGTCTTGACCAGGTCAAGGCCAACGGTCATCGACGTGGTGACTTGATGCAGACCAGCTGTGGCAGTCCTTGCTATGCCGCCCCAGAACTTGTCGTTAGCGATTGTTTGTACACTGGACGCAAGGTTGATGTGTGGAGTTGTGGTGTTATTTTGGTAAGCCCTTGAAACTATCGCAATTATCTTAATGTTGCCGACTCTTTCTAACGTATCTGATATGTAGTATGCTATGCTCGCTGGTTACCTGCCGTTTGACGACGATCCGGCCAACCCCGAGGGTGATAACATCAATCTTCTCTACAAGTACATTGTCAATACCACGTTGACCTTCCCAGAATATGTTTCGCCGCATGCACGTGATCTACTTAGAAGGATCTTGGTGCCTGACCCACGGAAGCGCGCGGATCTCTTCGAAGTTGCTCGTCATTCATGGCTCAGTGACTATGAGAGTGCTGTTGCCTGGATCACGAGCAACACCACCTCACCTGCCGAGGTACAAGAAGCATCTTCTCATGGTGACGAGGAGATCACAGGTATCTCGCGCAGCGCCTCCGTACGCGAGCCCTCTAAGAAGCCACAGCAGCCTACTGTCGGTGGCTTGGCACATAAGAGCAATGCCGATGCTGTACCTTCAGAAACTGCGTCCGCTGCTAGTAAGGCTGCTAAGCGCCGTACTGTCCAGGTCGAGTATGTGGCACCTGCAACCCAGACTCAGCGGGAAAGAGCCGAGAACGCTGGCGGCTCAACAACCCCCAAGTCGGCTCCTTCTGCCGCTGCTGTGGCCTCACGTAACGCCGCTGTCCGTGCTTCTATGGAGGCTGCTGCCGCCCGCGATAAACCTCTACCTAAGGAGCCCACAACATCTGCCGACGAAAGTAGCCATCGCTACTCCCGCTCCTCAATCCCAATGCCAGTCGCTAGCTCCAAGCCATCTCGTGACAACAGAGCTAGCACCGCCGAGGCTATGTACAGCACTATTCCTCCTACTGCTCGGCCACATACTGGCAGCGGTAGCCCTGCCACATCTTCTATCGGCCGGAATGGCTATGGCCAGCCCGATCCTCCCACTGTTGATGGTATCCACGCACAAGGCAAGATCCAGCAGCCATCTACTAGCGATGGATACGAGAGCTCACCGCGCCCTGGTGTGTCTTCCAAGTTGTCTTCTGGTTATGGTGCTAACAAACCGCCGAGCGCACATGCCAACACTGATTACCGTGGCCACAAGCGTTCGAACACTATTGGTGACATTGGTTCGAAGTTGATAGGCCGTAGTGGCTCTATCTTCGGCAAGGGTCGCAAGAGGACTGAAACTCAAGGTGAGAAGGGTAATCGCAAATACCCCCCTCTCAGTATGTCTACTCAGATGGTGCAGAATGTCGACGACATGGCTGCAGGACGCCAATCTATAGAGTCTAGTCGTCGGTCGATCTCATTTGGCTTGGGCAAGAAGCGCAGCGGTAGTATCGCTGGCAGTCAACATTCTGGAAAGAACCGTCGCTTCTCATTGATAGCACCTTTCAAGGCTATGGGTCTCTCCAAGGGCTCACCAGCCAACTCATCTTCCACGCCATCGTCTGGCTCTGACTCAGCAAGCGGCCTTCCACTCCAGAACCCCGACCAACGGCCTGCTACTGAGCACCAGATGAGCCACCCACAAAAGCCCGCGACATCTAGTGGCGCACCAAACGGCTCTCAATGGCATCCATCTGCTATTCCACAGTATGTTCAGGGCGAAAGCATATTGCACACTGGCTCGGAGTCCTCATTGGATAACGGCGGTATTAAGCGCCCCGTTAGCATGAACCAATACCAAGCACAATACACAGACTCTGGCGCCCATGATAGTCAACGTCTGGGTAGCAGCAGAGCATCTCATGGCCGCGGGGTATTGCAAAAGCCCAAGCGCGGATTCAATGATGCCTACGGTGACGAAGGCAGTGGAAATGGTGCGGCGCGTAGGGTTATGGACTTTTTCAGAAGACGAGGCAAGGCCAGAGAGGCGGCGGGAGAACGGTAGAAAAAGTACTCTCGTCGTACTCAGTCTGTTCATGTCCCCCCATCATCGTCACATAATACCCAGTATTTCATAGCCCCCCCTCCTAGACGCTCGTCGATTGGCGCACCTACTACTACTTCTGCATCTACTGCTCCTCACCCGATGTCATTTACTACTATATCCCCTACTTCTCTACGATCCCCGTCACAGACACTTTATTTTCCTCTATCTCGTGATGCAGAGGAGACACAGGCACTGCCCCAGTCACAGTTACGGGTATGCATCGCTCCAAGTTCTTCGTTTTGTTATATAAGCCGGCATAGTCATCGCTCTAAGGATTAAATGGATTGCTTTTATTTTACTTTTATTTTTCTTTCTATGCACACTCTGTTAGTATTTTTTTATTTATTTCGTCGTTCAGCTGTCCATTCACTTGCTTTCTAGTCGTGTTCACTTTTTTTTTTTGTTTTGATCCCTCTCTTACATACTTCACTACTGCTTTCTTTCTCTCTCTCTCTCTCTCTCTCTCTCTCATGTTTTCCTGCCGTGCCGTGCTCATTGTTTTTTGCGTTATTTTTCACTTCTAACCTCGTCGATTTGCTCTACATAAAAAGAACCATAGGCCATGCATTTTTATTCCCTCAAATACGAATAAGGTGAGGTGAGGTGAGGTATCTCTTCAACAATTACTCCGTTTTACACTTGTTTATTCTTTATATGAATTTCTTTTTTCTCTCTTCCCAGTCGTGCGTTTTGTATAGATTTTTCCATGCCGACTGGACAGATGAAATGAAAGATGAAAACAACAATTGTTTTTCGTTTGGTTTAAGTTTTTTTTTTTTTCGTTTCGAGAGGTTCGCTTCGTATCTTTTGCATATAAGCGTTTTTTGTTGTATTCTTGCTCATAATACCCCTTACAGCTTACTTTTTATATTTTATTCACCGTACATTCAGTTTTTTATTTATTTATTTACTTTCCCCTCTTTGTTCATCAAAGTTTCTCTCATTCATTGTCCTTTACCTTTAGTTGTTTACAATGCTCTCATTATATACTCAGCCAGATCAATGACTTATTGTGTCTCTCTTTCTCTGTCTTGATTCAATTTTCCTATACTCTTCATCATTTTCATTCTTCTTTTTAGAACGGTTGCCAATCCTGAAAAACCTTCACCTTTACCCTCAACCTTTGTTATTTTGATCTTGCGTGCTATTGTCTATGTGATCAAACTTGGTCTATCAAAGCGTCGAAAGAAACGGCGCATGCTCGTTATTCATTATGCTGAATATTCTAAAGATGACTAGACAATAATACACATAATTTAGTTCTTGTTCTTGAGTAAGTCCATGTGCGACAATGTTAGGGTATCGGATGCTAAGCTTTCTTGTTTTCATTCCTTATAGATTTTCCCAACTGCTCATTCAGTCTTTCTTTTTTAATAGCCTATATAGCAAGATTGATTATTAATATAATGAATGAGTTCTTGAAATGTTGAATTGAAAAACTACTGAAGTTTATGATGTGAGTTCTGTTCTTATTTTGGTTAGTACTTCCAAAATGGGATGTAAAGCCCCATATATTACCATTTTCGGTAACATTCGTTGGTGGAATACTGTAGAAGCTTCTCCACATTTCCACAATCGAAGTGAATAGTAACTTCCCTGTTGAGTTAGACAGGCAAGGAACCAAGGAAGCTGCTAGACAATTCTGGAAATCACGAACTTGGACTTTCTCGAAGTTTCACGAAACGACTTGATATGGGCGTCAAAATGTATAAAACATGAGTGAATATTACGACTCTGAGGATGTTGGAAGTTTTTGTTTTCATCATCATCATCAACATTCGAACAAATCACATCATCTTTCAACATCTTTACTCTCATTTTTTGATACCATCCTCTAAAACTTACAACATCCACTTGGTTCACTAGTTAACTTCTTCTATATATTCATACATAAGTAACCTATATTCACAATGGCTCTTTTCAACCCCTTTGTTTCTTCTAACTCCGCTTTCTCCTCTCCATTCCTTAACATGCTGGACGACTTTGAGGAACCCATCTTTTACCAGCAGCCCCAGAGGCCTTTAGCCTTTGTCTCTACACCATCATTTCGGCCTGTTGCTACCAGCATCTACTCACCTCGGTATCATCGCCCCATTTTCCGGCGCCAGCAACTGCAGCAGGTGCCACGATATGTGATTCGTCGCTCATCACCACCGGTTGCTTTTATACAGCGCCAACAGAAGCCTCTCCCTAAGCCTACTCTGCCTACTGTCAAATCTGTCTCTCCTGCTGCTAAACTTGCTACTCCTGCTAATCAAGCGGCTAAGCCGGCTGCCCTTACCACTACGGCTGCCGACCCAATCCTAATCAAGAACAGCAAGAAATCGTCACCTGTAGATGGCAAGTTTGTGCCCAAGTTTGATGTTCGTGAGACAGCGGATGCCTACCACCTACATGGCGAACTATCTGGCCTGAGCAAGAAGGATGTCTCTCTAGAGTTCATAGACGCCCAGACTTTGCTTGTACATGGCCGCATTCAGCGGGAGTATTTTTCAACCCCCGAGTCCCCGGAGGCTACTCAAAATAAAGAAGTAGAGAAGAAGGCTTCTTCGGATGAAGCTACTACCCAAGAAGAGTCTCTTATGGACATCGACCCAGAACAGCCTCAAGCTCAGCCTGAGGAAGCATCTATTGCCATTGCTGCTCCTGTGGCCGACAAGCCTCGTTCACCATCGCCATCTCCTTCTTCCAATTACCACACACCAACTGTTGAGGATAGCCCTGACGAGGATGACTGCCTTTCTATCACTTCCATGACTAGCACACACTCTTCATCAGCTGATTCAGCGGCTAAGAAGTGCTCTGTATCTTCTGCTCCTGCTGCTCCTGTTGCTACTACTAAGCCACCAGCCACTAAAATCATTTCATCTAAATCCTTGGAACCCCAGAAAACTAGCACTGAAAATGCCAAGTACTGGGTTGCTGAGTGCAGCATTGGTAAATTCAGCCGTGTGTTCAAGTTCCCCCGCCGGATCGACCGTGAACAAGTCCATGCAGCTTTAGAAAATGGAGTCTTGACTGTTGTGATTCCCAAGGTTCGCCAGCCTGAGACTCGTCATGTCATCCGGTTCTAAAGAATGTTACATATCAGATCAACTCTTAGTACGATGGTTCCTTCATTGAAGCGGGCGTATTGGCGTTTTTTGAAATGTAATTTCTCTGTCATTTTTTTATATCAATTTATTGTGTTTGGTTTCAACATTATGTTCCTTGCTTGCCCTGTATAATCATAGCTTAAGTTTTCAATAATATATTACAACATAAATCTTTTTTTTTTTTTTTTTACTCGTGACACCCTGATTTCGAACCTGACATGAAAGAGGCATCTGATATAAAATATCAAGTTGACTGTGGTTGTGGTGCTTATCATGTGTGTTATCATGTCACTATCTTGCACTATCCCATGATAAGATATTTTAGGGGCTGTGCTGTAATCAGAAAAATCAGAAACTTTGATCGTCTCCAAGCAAGGCTGATTGATAGTTAGTTGTCTCGCTTCAACTTTCGCCATTCAAATTCCAAACGACACCGCTATAAATAAATAAACAGCATAACGAACAAGTATCTTATTCCAACAAACACATATTTTCCACAGTGAATTTCATTTTCCTTCACCTATCTATCTACATTTAAACTTAGATCCTTCTCGCTAGGAGGGGGCCTTTGATCTCTATAACAAAACCTTTTCTAGTGCGCTATTACATCATCATAAATTAGCCATTGCCACCTCAATCTTATCAGGCCAAAATCATAACATGTGCTTCGGCCGCAAGAACAAGGCTCGTGACGATGAGAAGGAAGCTCCTCGTCTAGCACAAGATCACAAACGGCCTTCTTCAGTATCCAAAATAGCCCAAGTCCCCGCCTTAACATCCAAGAAGTCCGAAGCTCCGCAAAGCCACGATCCATCTATGACCTCAAACGCCATGATGAACGCCTCCTCCTTCGCCTGTCCATCCGCCCAACCACCTGCATACGACCCGACCAAGAGCCAGCCTGCTGCATGGGAACTCGCCGTCCCAGACACATCTCTTTTCCCCCCACCGCCGGCCTTCTTCAGTGGCCACGACCGCTCATGGACCTCCAACGCCGACGAATACGAAGCCAACGCCGCTGAGGAATGGTGCGCGCAAACTCCTCTACAGAAGTGCGTGGCTGACCCGCGCTACGTTATCGATACAACGACATCGCGAAATTTCTCTATGCGCGCACCGCTCTTCATCGCAGACGCCCTACAACACCAACACCAACAGCCGGATTACGCAAGGAGAGGTCAGGGTTTATCGCAGGCAATGAATGTGGCGCCGAAGATCTGGAAGCTGACTACGATTCGCGATGAGCGCGATTCTTCGTGGGTAGCATATCCTCCGGCGTATTCGGCGGCTGTTAATGTCCGTGCGGTGAGAGTATACTACGAAGTGCGCATATGTGGTAATTCCAACTCTGTAGATGCTCCTAGTGTCGCTATTGGCTATACGGCGCTACCATATCCCGACTGGCGCATGCCGGGTTGGCACCGTGGAAGTCTTGCGGTGCATGGCGACGACGGTCACCGCTATGTCAATGATCGGTGGGGTGGTCTGGATTTTACTGAGCCGTTCAAAGTGGGCGATACAGTTGGTCTAGGGTTAGATATCCAGCGAACTCCCGGTTCGACAAAGGGCCAGGTCATATGTTTCTTCACACGCAACGGCCAACTCGAGGGCCAGTGGAACATTGATGAAGAAGAAGATTCCGACGTGAATATCTCAAGAGTTGGTCTCCAGGGCAACCATGATCTCTGCTTTGTAGTAGGCTCATATAAAGGCCTCGATGTCGATATCATTTTCGACCCTCAGGCCTGGACTCTGAATCCGCATGCGCTGGCGTTGTAGTAAACAAGTTATTATTTGAATGTTATACACAAATGTACATATGAGACACTAGAATACAATAATGCACGGTCGGAGCTTACCGGCAAAAAATGCCCATCCTCCGGACTTGAATACACTTCCATCCTCTCTTTCCACCGTTCTCGCCAAGTTTATTTTTGTTTCTCTCTCGATATGTCAGTCTAAGACCCTGCTTTCTGGATTGTGCTTACTGTTGATGCTACTCTGGTACGGAACTGGATACGTATATTTTCTGGGACTGTTTACCATGGCTTGACCTCGCTGCTCTTAGGTTTATGCATACGTATGACCTTGTCGCAGTTGAGAAGACAAAGGGGGTCAAACGCTTGCTTCATTTTCCGCATGAGATCAACAGTAGACTGGCCAAGTTCGTGAGGAAGGTAGTCGCGCTTGACGAGACCAACGCCGTGTTCGCCCTGGGTAGATCGGTATAAGTCAGTATCATTTTATTTTCTTCTATGGGTATGAGGGATGGACGACTTACAGTAACGGTTCCTTCCATCTCGACCGCTCTCTTCATCATACCGTGGACAACGTCTTCCGCAATCTTGCGCTGGGAGTCGTTGTACAGTAGGATCACTAACATGAACTCTCGGTTAGATATGGACATATTGCGTGGTAAAGGAGGCGTGATATGCATCAAGCAGCACTTACAATGGAAGTTCCCGTCGCCAACATGGCCAACAATACTACCGAATAGGCCACTCTTCTTCAGATTGACCTTGGTTTCCTCGATTAGATCTGGCAGCCGAGTTATCGGAACCGCAACATCGCCTGTCCACACATGGTCACCATCCTTCTTGACCGCCATTGTGCTCCATAGCGCCTCCTTACGCGCACTCCACAGCTCATACTGTTCGTCCATGGACTTTGCAAACTCGAAAGTATTGCTACGAGAATTCTTGGCTAGCTTTTTAGCCGTCTCGATCTGCTCCTTGACCGCCCGCTCAGTGCCAGCAAACTTGAAGAAGATAGTCGGCACTTCGGCCCAGCGTCGCGACGTCATGCCTGCTTCGTTTATGCACTGCATCTGGTTGTCGTCTAGGATTTCCACCGCTGCCACGGGGATACCGTGACTCACCACCTGCCCAACGCAGTTGGCCGCATCACGAATCGTCGGAAACGAAGCTACGGCTATACTAGTGTGTTCAGGACGCACAGCAAGCTTCAGCGTCGCTTCGGTGATCAGACCCAGGGTGCCCTCGGATCCAATGAACACTTTGGTCAGATCGTAGCCGGCCGAGCTTTTGCGTGGACGTTGTCGTGTCTTGACTATAGTGCCATCAGCGAGAACTGCAGTCACGTTGAGCACCCACTCGCGCATGGTGCCGTAACGGTAGGCGTTGGTGCCGCTGCAGCCGGTACCGATCATGCCACCAATCATAGCACCAGGGCCAGGATCGGGTGGGAAGAAGAGGTTTGCTTGTGCCAATTGGTCATTGAGGCTTTCCCAACCGACACCTGGCTGCACGACAACATCTAGATCGTCCTTGTGAAGAGCAATGATCTTATTCATGTGGGTGAAGTCGACACAGACGCCACCGTGTGTTGGGGTGTAGTGTCCCTCCAGGGAAGTTCCACCACTGAAGCCAACCACGGGGATGCGGCGCTTATGACAGATCTTCATGATGTCGGAGACTTCCTGTGTAGTGTGCGGGAAGAGCACCATAAACGGTCGTTCAGAGGACTTGGCGGAGTGCGTTGACCAAGCCGAGGTAGAGTGGAATTCGAGATCGTCTTTCTTAGTGCTCACACGGTCTTCACCTAGAAGTGTTGTGAAATCAACCCAAGCGGCTTGCATATTCTCAACATTAGCCTTAAGAGGCTCAAGTATGACTTTGTTGATTGGGAGAGTCGAATCTTGGCCAGGCGCCGGAGGGCGCAAGCCACCTAGAAAATAGGCAGTTCCAGTCGCAAAAAGAAAGACTATTCAAATAAGTAGCACGTTTATGTTAGAAGTGACGAATCATGTTTACAGAGGGGAATAGGGTACAGTATGTGTCTTTGGTTGACTACAGAGTTTAGACGTACGAAACGTTGTATACCACATCTTAGACCGCGATTTTTCTTCCTTGGCCCAACGATCACGCTCTTCTCGCTCGCGCGCCAAACGCTGTCCAATGCTGCCCATCATTTGGCCAGTAAATGTGCGTCCCAATCTTTCCTCATTTGAAAGTGGTCTGTTATCCAGTAGTGCCGTCGAAGTTCGCAGCATGCGCTTCTGGGCAATCATCCGAGTCACAGGCAAAGTCGTGAACCGCTGGCCTGCCTGGCATTTGGCGCGCCAAAGGGCTTCTTGCGCCGGTCGAGAGCGATTATGACGCATCATTGTGTAAGTTGTGCGTCAATCTGCGCTATAGGTTCCGTCGAAAGATCTGATCAAGTTGCTGAAATATAAACTGTGATAGTTGTTTTCTCTGGTGGGGCAATGCGTAGGGGTAGTTCTCTAACCCTAATGATGTGTGAAAAATGTCCAGATTCCATGCTATTTCTCACGAACTACAATCATGATACAATGAGATGAGATTGAGTAAAAGGTAATACATATTTGTCCCATAAGCATATAGCCTCTGTCAACTAACGCTACAAACAAACAAGTCATACAGCTTGATGTCTTACGGGAAAATTTGATCATTAGAGTATTCATTTTGGACAATGAATCCCACCAATACAAGTGTTAACAATTAGACCCTAAATTAGAAGAGACTTTGGGGCACCTCAGCGATATCCTGTTCCTTACGAGCTCCAGAGCTTACATCTAACTGTTAGGGTTGAATGCAGGCCTAGTATCAGACGTCGGCCGAAATAATCACCGGCGCGAGTATTACATATACACATTAGTTAACTTGCGCTGCCTCTGGTCATACCAAGATATGAAAAGGGGCTTGCGATCTTGCCCTTGTAGATACTGAATGCTCGTTAATGAGGTCAACTCCTTGTTTTCTTGAAGCCTGAGGCTGGATTTTTTCCCAATCTTTAGGGGGGAATTAAATCACCAAAGCTTGATTGGCTAGGTACCCGAAGCCCCACAATAACTTTTGTTCTGCCACCTCAATCAACCAAGCTGTCTTACCGCCTAGCCAGAGTAGTATAAATACCTGGCCACGGCGCCTTCTTTTGCTCAGTTTCTCTCTCTTTCTTCTTCATACTTACCTTGCTTGGGTTCCGGGAGATCAAGAATTCTTGGAACCATGTTCGGGAGCCTGCATTGCACAGCGTGGAGTTTCCGAGCGTCGATTGCCCTTCGTGGGCCATCGCGAGTGTAATTTTTGATTTCAAACCCATTTCCATTTTTTTTTTTTCGTTATGTGCAAAGTCTTGTGCTTGGCCATGAGGAAGAATTAGTTGAAAATGAAGCTGAGATCCCGTATTGTATGACCGACCGCCTTCGCAATTTTTTCTTTTTTCTTTCTGTTGGGATGACTTCGATGTCGTATACTTAGTAATATATGTATCACATGTCTCAAGAATCCTTGAATTTATCTTGTAATTCATAATCAATGGCAAAAAGATACAGCAAGCTCACGAGGCCTAACCATGATTCGAACCTGGGCTTACGGAATGAGATTCCGATGTCCTAACTAAATACTAAACTGACTATCAAGCCGTGTATTTCGCCATGAGAGCTACCGTCATACAAACTTTGCATCTTACTTAGGGCTAGGGTATTAATTATTGGGTTGTCATTAATTCATGAAGACTAAGTAAAGCGACTAGATATACCAAAGCAGCAGACTACAAAACTCTCAACCATGCTTTGTTTTGTGATCATTAATTGTATCCTCAATCACTGAGATACCATGAGTTCAGTGTAAATGACCTTCTCGAGTTCAAGATAGATTCTCTTGAGAACATAGTCTTGGTAGGGCGAGACGTTGCAGGTCAACACGACGGCGATACCAGTAGTAGGATCAATCCACTAAAGAGATAAACGTGTTAATATATGCTTTAAGACAGGTTATTTTGATAGCAAATACATGCTGGAGAAACTTACCCAGCGTGGGTTTACGATGCCGGACCACATTAACGTGCCCTTCTTCTTGCCAAAAGGCACATCCTTCTCAGTCAGCATACCACCGAATCCAAAAGTGATGGGCCAAGGTGCCGCCGGCATTTCAGGCTCGCGCTCGAAGATGCTGTGGTTGAACGAGTGCTTGACCTGGGGATCGTGAAGCTGATCGGAGAACATCATGTTGAATATCTCCTCACTCACGAGCTTTTTAGTCAAGATGCCTTGCAGGAAGCGCGCATAATTTGTCGCGCTGACGTGTAGTCCGGCACCACCCGAGTTAATGTACGGGTTAGGACCGATGGGGCCAATTGGCTCCCTGGCCTTGAGTGTGCCGTCCTCACAACGCTCGGTGAATTGCACTATGGGTGTATCTTTGCAAGGGTAGAAGCAGTTGGTATCTGGAATGCCGAGAGGCGCAAATATGTTCTCTTGGATATAACTGTTCAGCGTGACGGGCTTCTCGGGGGTTGATAGGGTGCGTTCGAGCAGGATACCGGCCCAGTCGATACCGTAGCCGTAGCGCCAGCCAGTACCTGGCTTGAGTAGTAGGGGCACCTTGAAACCGTCCATGGTCATGTGGAAGCAGTTGATGGGATGCTTGGTGACGGTCATCCACTGGATTAGCTCTGGGTAGAAGACATCATAGCCGGTTCCGTTGGTGTGTGTGAGTAGCTGGCGTAGCGTGATAGGGTCGTTCTGTGGCTCGAAGACGGGTTCGCCCGAAGTCTCATCGAAGCCAGTGAGAATTGGCAGTTCCGCAAGCTCAGGAAGATCTTTCCGCACGTCCATGTCTAGCGAGAGAATCTTGTGATCGACAAGTTGCATGACGGCGGTGGTAGCGACAACTTTAGTCATGCTGGCGATCCAGCCTATGGAGTCGGCTGTGTAGTCGGGCGCATCTAGGGCTAGACCAGTGCGACCAGAACCTCCAGAGAACAAAGTTCCTGTCTGAGAGTCAGAAAGGCGTCTTTTGCTTGATGGCAAGAGATTGTGTTATCTTACCGTTAGAATCGACTACGACTAGGGCCGCTCCGAGAAGCTTGTCCTTGGTGTCATCGCCAGAGGCGGTGTATTTCTTGAGAATAGCATCAAGTTTTGCTGCCATCGTGTTAAGATGATGTGGGTATCAACAATTGTTAGGAGAAGAGACAACAGCTAAAGTGGCAGTGATAGATCAGATATCGCGAAGATACAAGACAGTGATTGAGGAAATATTATGATAAGAGTAGAGGAAGAAGTTAGAGTAGTAGGACCAGACTACCGATAGTATAGGAAATATGAGAAGGAGATAAGTAAAAATGAAGAATGATGAGCTTGTATTGGTGGAATTCAAGATCCTGAGGGGGACATGGGGGACGGGCGGAGGAGGCTCTTTATACATATTGTTGAATGAGTTATGTGGAGTAGAGTTAGCAATAAATGTTGAATGAGTTATGTGGATTAGAGTTAGCAATAAATGTTGAGTCGTCTTAGGAAAATCGTTTGCCACTAGAGAACTATATCCCACCCTTGTAATCATCGACTAGAGCTTCTCGAGCCGGAGCTTCTCCCGATAGTGGGCTTGGCGGGTTGATTGCCATGTCAGTACATCATAATCAACCGCTCTGGCGACGTCAGTAGCAGATGTAGGTTGCATTAAGTTAATTTTTTCTCATTATTTTCATTATTCAGATATACGTGCATATTCACACCCCTCCCTTCTTCTGTGAGGCTCAGTTAGTCTTTCTATGTGTGTGTTGTCTGTCGTTTCGAGTCCGTAGTTCGTATTTACTAAGTTTGACCCTTGGTAGGTGATAGTGCCATGCCTTAAACAAAGACAACACTGGCAGTGTTTCTTGGGCTAGTATTCGTGATTTATTTAGTATAGAGATGCGAACTAGATGAAACTGGCCAACGATACAGAGAAACAATGGCAAATATAGGCTTGTAGGCGATTAAGATCGATGGAAGGTGAATGTCAAGGGTGTGAACATTATGCGGCCATGTTTAAGCATATGGAGAAACGCCCGAATGATAAGGAGTCGTGATATGGACTGTATGTATACAACATTGCACTTGCTGGGCAAAGGCATCCCCAACTGCCTGAGCTAGTATGATTCTTACACTTGAGCTAGAACAATTAGAAGATGTCCCATAAGTTTATCCGGCTGGTTACATTGGACTTTAGAAAGTGGTCTATTGAGTTCGCTACTAACTCACTCAATCATGAAGAAAAGTAATACTATAGAACTCTGCTATATAAACATGGTGAAGTGACAGATAGAGTACGTAGCATAACATGACAATGACCTGAACCGGCCATTACCGTTCTTGGAAAATAAAAGCGCCGTGCACCTATCACCACCATGTCTAGTAGACAGGTAATCTCATATCATACATGCCACGATATCTTCGTAAGAGGATGGGCAATACTCTGATGGGCCATTGGCTTTGCAGTGAGAACAAAGCAGAGAAAAGAAGATATCCTTATTTTTAGGTGGTTTGGTTTGAGCTGGAACCACAGGGAAGAGACCGGAGGGGAGAGGATTTCCGGCCGACCAAACGATTTGATATTTCTTTCTTTATTTTTTCTAGTTTCTATCTGTATGTTGGTATGTTGGAGTGAATCCATGGTTTGAAAGGATAGGCAGAACTCCAAGATACATGAGAAGACAAGGATACTTGAAAGATGCGGAGAACATGAAGAGTAACATAGTAGCGGTGTTTCCGTATCTTCAGCCCTGCTTTTCTGTGTATTTCTATTTCATTTTATTTATATTCATTCGGAATCTTAGAAATAGTTCCTATGCAAGCTGCCGATGCATGTGTGTGTGAGAGGATGGCTGAAATGCTACCAGAAGGTGCTACCCCGCGTCCTTTCTGCGTGATTTTCATGATACTATGAATATTGTTTGCTGCTAAGAGCATAGAAAGAAACTCGAGGCAAGTTCATCTGAGTTGGGTGTTTTTGTTTTTGGTGATATCGATTCGCTTAAAGAACCCGAAGCGCATTTTATTTTGCCTGGCTTTCACATAGTTCAACATACAGATAGATATACAGCATGGTTGACTCTCTTGGGGTAGACGCTAAAATAGAATATTGAGTCATGTGCGGTTCTTTTCCAGGCTGGGCAGCATGAGGCGCCTTCGATAAAGTATTTCTTGGAGAGAAACTCTTGGGGGAGAACTCTGGGGTTGATGTTGATACGGGACAGAGGTTTGGTGCCGTTGAAGGTCTGAGTTGACTAGCTAGGATTACTTGTTTTTATGTTATTTGTCTTTTCAATAGTTACTGCTGTCGCATCTTATGCTCGTGTTTTGTAAGCACCGAAGAAAAAGAAGGCTTCGGGCTTCTTTCCTGAGCTAAAAACTGGGGAAAACAGTATCCATTGTTGTTTCTCTGTAAAACTCTCTTTCCAAGTTATTTATAACCGAATTCAAGCTGTGATGACGTCATTTATAGATTATTTCCTGATCTGGCTTAGTGACGTCCTACTGTCCTTTTCCCTTTCCAAGCATGCAGAAATCTACTTCTAATTTCAAACCTCTTTTATCGACTCGAAATACAAATCTTGGAAGGAGGCAACGACTGGTCTTGGCATATAACCCAGTATCTTATTTTTTTGGCAGGCCAGAATAGATTATGCGGAGAAGAAGCAAGCCCTGATTTCTTTACCAACTTGACTTTTGCTCAAGAAGTTGGAGAAGCTACGTATCTGTATATCTATCTGTATAATAGAAAAGGATATTTTGTACATATACATATGTATGTACTATGTATTTGGGTATGCATGTATGTCTCGAGGAGAAGATATCGAGACAATATCGACGCTTGTAATAGTCTGCTCTTCTCGATTCGAGGGTTAAACTTTCCGCCTTAGACTTGATGCATAGCAGTATGGCCGATGTCCATAGGTTTTCTTGGCCTTTATGGTTGGTGCTGCATCGTCATCATGCAAGGTAGAGAGAGGATACTAGGAAACCTGATACCTTGAGTTTGGTTGCTACCTTTTCTTTTGTTCCATAGGCCTCTTGGCCCTTGTTAGCGCAGAGCCGCGCCGAGCCCTAGTTTTGGGGCTACATTCTCCACTCATACATGCATAATATAGTTATGTACTTTTAGGTTTGACTGTTCTTACAAGAAGTCCTTGCCGAACTCCAAATTCTCGCTCAGAAATCATGTACGCACTCATGAATTTACGCTTATAAACTCCTATTCTATCTGTGTACACTTACGCGTTATTCTTATGCTTTATATCCGCCCTTGATTGAGTGCTTCGGGCCGGAGAAAAGAAAAAGTAAAATCTCAACAGCTGTAGTTTTAGGGCTTGTCATCGTCGGTCGGTCGGACGAACGGAAGTTTATGTTTTTTTCTCGACTTTGATTTGGAGATACATAAATCTGAGGAAACGGCTCTAATAGAAAGATAAGATATTTGTATTTATTTATTATCAAACCGTAACAATCAACGAATATTTGAAAAGAAAAACAGGCTGTGTCCAATTTTCCCGCCTTGAACTAACTTTGGTTAGTAAGTTCACACAAATACTACTAAAACTCCAAAATGGGGATATGTGCAGATAAAATACCGTGTTGGTTGTAGGATATCATTTATCTCACTTCCTTAGATCCAAAGAAAGAGACAAGTTGTGACCGTTACCATGGCACATCTTATCTAATTTATATAATTGGGAGGCTTGGATGTTGGTTGCGTTCTTCGTTACGGTGCATTATAACTCTATGATGCTAATAACCATGTATGTCTGTATGTAGTCTGTATGTCTATCTGTGCAAGTAATTTTCTTGAAATAAAATTGACTCAAATAATCCCTAGATTAGGCTATCTAATTCGTAATACATATGGTGGGTGATCTGAGGCTCTGTGATTTATCTTAGCATCCATGTAAGCCAATGTAAACGCCATGACGTAAGCAATGAAGCAGCACTGATATATTGACCATTGCGACTCCAACTGGACTGGAGATCACAAGATTCAAGAAAAAGTGCTTGGGGGGTGTCCTGGTAGAGAGCATTCAATTCAAAGGTCATACACATGACAGAATGATACATGTATGATCATGGAAATGTTGTATAGTAATGATATTAAAATTTTCAACATTGACCTATCCCATCTAGAAAGATGAGCGGGCGATACTATGGTGAAAGACGGCTAAAGTGATATCATAAAGCAGACGAAAACAAAAACAAAGGAAGACAATACTCTTGGCATAATAGAGTAGAAAGGGGTATCAACCACACTAGACCACGGATTTCTCCTCATTAGCTGTCTTTTGCTGTGCGCTATGCGCTGACGTAGTGGTATCAGTCCGCATCATAGACCTCCACGATTTAAAGCTGACCATCGTCATCGTGCGTGAAATGAGTCCTGGAGTCGAATGATGGCTGTCATCAGAGCTGCCCTGGGCATAAGCTCCGTGCTTGACTGGACGGTCCTCTAGTAGGCGCAGACGACGCTTCACAAGCTTCCAGGCTTCGATGCCAGCGACAAAGAAGATGGTGAAACCAACCACGAGTCCCCATTCCCATGAGATACCGCGGTGTTTGAAAACATTAGTATTGAGGCCTGGTATATACACCACTGGGAATACCGACAGCATACCAAGGACGACTGAGTAGAAGAGGAACTTGTTGGAATATAAATCCCGGAACACAGAGAAACAGCTGGTCTCATCGTCATTTAGGCTGAAAATAGAGCGTCGTAGATCCTTGAACTCCCAAGCCGAAAGTAAAATCAGCCATGTGAGTTCAGCAAATACAGCTGCACGGGCGCGGAATACGGGTCGGCAGGATTCAGACCACTTTTTGTTGCAGTCTTGACCAAGATTGCCGTCGTGATAGCCGTAGACGATGATCACGAATGTCAAGATAGTGGCCGTCCCCATGAGAATGCCATACACAATCATGTCGACTAGAATCTGGTTGGTAAAGACGCCACGACGCTTGTTATGCGGGGGCTTGCGCATGACATTGTGGGCTGCGGCCTCTCGTCCAAGACCAAAGGCTGGGAAAGATGACGTGACCATGTTGATCCATAGGATCTCCAGCGGAGAGACAGGGAAAACAGAGTAGCCGTGAGCGTCGCGGAACCCAAGACCGGCAACTAGTAAGATGACCTCACCGACATTGGAAGTTAGAAGATGTAAGACGAACTTTTGAATGTTGTCAAACATGCGACGACCCTCGCGAATGGCGGAAACGATTGAGTTGAACTTGTCGTCAGTGAGTACAATCTTTGACGCCGACTTGGCTACATCGGAACCAGAGCCCATGGCAATGCCGACATCGGCACGGGATAAAGATGGGGCATCATTGACACCGTCTCCAGTCATGGCCATAAAGGCACCACGGCGGCGTAGTGCCTCAATCATGCGGGTCTTGGTATCCGGAGCACAGCGAGCAATAACTAGAGGGAGCTCTTCCATGGCATCGATTTCTTCGTCTGTCATCTTGTCGAAGTCGGTAGCCTTGACAGCAATGTCCTTTTTGATGCTCTCTGGGAGAACGCTAAGGTTACGCGGAATGATACCAACTTCTTTGGCGATAGCCTTGGCAGTTTCAGGGTGATCACCAGTCAACATGTGGACGCGGATGCCAGCGTGCGAGCACTCCGAGATGGACGATTTAGTTTCACGCCGAGGAGGGTCGTAGATACCTGCCAAACCAAGGAAGGTCAAGCCCTGCTCAACGCGGGTACGGAGGCTGTCTTCGGCTAGGTCATCGTCGGATTTTTGCTTATCGGTAAAGCGTCCATTCCAGGGCCGGTAAGCGATACACAAGACACGCTGACCCTGCGAAGCAAGAGCTGACATTTGGTTCATAATATCCTCCTTGATGGCATCAGTCATCTCGGTTTGGGAATCGCCGTGGCCATATAGCGAGCATAGGTCAAGTACACGTTCAACGGCACCCTTGGTGAAGACAAGAGAGTTTCCTGCAGCACCAAATATCGTGTCGTCTTCGGTGCCGGCTGGCGGGTCGTAGATTACAGACATTCGCTTGATGGAGCTGTCGAAGGGAAACTCGGCCACCTGCTTCCAACCCTGACTTTGAAGCTTCTTGCGGCCATGATCGAAACGCCAGGAAAACACTTGTAAGGCTACCTCAGTCGGCTCCCCGATAGCCTGCCATTTTTCGGTATCAGAGTCCAAGCGAACGTTGGCTAGATTACACAAACCCGAAGACAAAAGGAAAGCGCGTAGGGCTGGTGTGACCTCTGCTGGCTCTTCTGAAGCTTCTGCGACTTTGTTGCTGTTGCCTGCATTCAGTTTCTCGTCGGGAACATCAAACTTGAGAGCAAGTGCTGAGCGTTCCTCGTCGTAGTTCCGTTCCTTGGCTGGAGAAGGCGGTGCTACAGTAGCCATGGCTCCTTTAGAGTGCGTGACTCGACCCTGGGTTGGGTCACTGGGGCTTTGCGAGTCATGAACAGTGTACGTGTGATTACCCGGAAGCCATGCCTTACGGACGATCATGGCACCCTGAGTTAGTGTACCCGTCTTGTCGGAACAGATGTTGGTCACTCCGCCAAGCGCTTCGAGAGCAGAAAGATCTCGAACAACGACGTTGGCCTTATTCATGACAGAAACGGCGACTACCATAGTGATGGTTAGGACGGCGACTAGAGACTCCGGAATGATAGCAATGCCTAGAGAAGTGGCATAGATTACGACTTCGTTGGGCACATGGAACTCGTTGACGCCAAACACAACAATAGCCAATAGAAGAGCACAGCCAAATAGAACGTACGCCAATCCTGCTAGCTTGATTTGCAGAGGTGTACCTTCGGTGAGGCCAAGGAACTTGCCAATCTTATCGTAGACTGTCAACGCCACACCATGGGCTGCCTGTTTCTTGCCGTATTTTCTATAGTTCATGGAACGACCTGGCTTGCGGTTTTTCTTGGTGCTACTAGCAGCAATCTTGCCGACTTCCGTACTCATCCCTGTGGCAATGACAATGCCAGCGCCGCGGCCCTTTTTGACTACCGTGGTGGCATAGGCAATATTGATACGGTCGCCGATGCCGACCTCTCCTTCTTCAGCAGCCAACGTCTCAGTGCCGGGGATAATGATGTTATTTTCGGTGATCTTCTCAACAGGTAGAGCCTCGCCAGTCAAAGACTGCTCATCACAGGAGAGATTCATGGCCTCAAAAAGGCGCATATCAGCAGGAACGGTGTCACCCATCTTTAGATAGATGATGTCTCCGGGGACAACTTGAGCGCTGGTGAAGGGTCAGTTACTGTCTGATCTTTCAAGGGTTCGGATGACATCAACTTACTTGGGAATAACAGAGGACACACCGTCTCGGAGAACAGTAGCAGATGGAGAGGAGAGAGCTCGAAGAGCGTCCATCTTTTTTTCAGCTTTGTACTCCTGCCAAAAGCCGATGGCGACATTGAGAATGATAACAGCAGTAACAACGCCACCTTCGATCCAATCCTTGAACGCGTAACTGAGAACCATGACAAAGAACAAAACCTATGATGATAAATTAGTATATATTTGGCGTAGCTGATAGACGGATGGGGATGACTTACTAAGATCATGGCATTGAGCAATTGCTTGCTTAGTATCTTATACCAAGATACGCTATCGCCCACATCTAGTTCGTTGGGTGGATGGTAGCTTTGCAGCTCAGAGACTTGGAAGCTGGTCAAGCCAGACTCTGGATTAGTTGAAAAGGCTTTTGCCGTGTCTTCTACATTGAGAAGGAAGGGGTGCTTGAAGCCCCCCGTGGTCTCGGACATTATGGCGATTTGGTAGGGTAGTGATAATATATAGGTATGTTAAGGTGCGTATTCGTTATTTAGATGTAACGGAGGTGGAGCCGGCCGAAATATGACACCAATTGTAGGTGGAAGATTATGAGAGTTTCGTGTTGCTAGGATAGTTAGAGACCGGAGCGGAAATAAGGAGTATTGAACTGATACGATATATTCTAGGGAGTAGACAGCCAAAGCCGTAAGAGTATATAGATGATTAGAGTAAAGCAGTATGCTAATATTTAAAATCGACAGTCAAGAACCAGTCGATGATAGCCTGAGATCAAAAGGTTAAGGGCAGGTTTGAAAGTACAAAAATCACAACATTAAATAGTCGGAGATGGAGGACACGTGAGCCTTTTATAGACGGCAAACGCAACTACCCGATACGTTGAGCAGCTACATCTGCACGAGGCAAGTCCCGAGCCCGCGATATAGAGGCAACTGCGTTGTTAAGCGGCGGCCATTGTGGTGCTTGCCACGATGTAAGTGGCCGAAAAGGACACAACAACCCCACTCTTTTGACGTGCTAGTGTACTTGGCGCTGATAGCGTCTGCATGGAGAAACGCACTTTGGTACCCAGATACTTACTTGGCTTGGTAAGTTGTAAGAGCATTTGTATCTCTTTTCCGGAGGCATTTCTGCTCCGGTCAGCATTTTCAACGGCTCTTGACTCTGCTAGCCGGCGGCTCTACGAGTAGCTTGGTGATCAGCGCTTCTTGTGACGGCTTAGAGAACACTCGAGTGGTGATCATTGTCGATGCCACGAGCTCGCTTGTAAGTCAACGCAAGTCCCCGGCGGACTGGCTGATTTCCGCTCCAAATGCCAAGACCAACACGACTTGGCGGGGCCTTGGCGCCGATGCTTGGCTCTCGTAGGCCGGCCTTAGCATATCATCGGTGAGCTCCCCACAACCATAATCATAACCACAACTAACATTCCACTGCGGCAAAATAACTGGTGCCAAGACTGGTAACATGAAAGTAAAAGACGATAAGAAAAAGGCATCTTGTGCCAGACCTGGGTATCTTGGCACAGCTACAATGTCGGTTCAGACGAGACCACGCAAGAAAAACGCTTGCTGTGGCTAACTGTCATTACATACTATTGGCTACTATTGAGGCCCGGTATCGACTTGGCTCTTGTTGTTCACAGGGGTTTTTACAACGTAAGATCCCAACGTAAGATGAATAAACGTCATGATAGTCAGTCTTGGCTCAGTAGTTTCAGTCTGTCTGGCAACACGACGTTTTCTGTAGCTCAACAGCTCGGTGTGGCAAATTCATATATGCATACTCCACTTCGTACCGTGTAGATAGCACCGGAGCCCGTTGCTATATGCATTTGTCTTATTACTTTGCGAGGCTCGGCTGGAAACGTTTACAGATATTGAATACCACGCTACACGTGACTCGACATGTGATACACTCCAACCCTTATAATAATGGGTCCTACTCGACTGGGTTGTTGTACTACATTTGAGCGTATGTATCTGTATATGTCATAAGTTATGCATGTCAGTAGTTCATTGAAGGTATAAACATAGAGCCTTAGCTTTTATTCGTTTTTGAGTAAGGCTGCTTTGTAATTCCGCTGCCTATTCTTGACCCAATGCTCTAAGCCCCCTCCCTGCCCTTGTCAAGAATCGCTTCCTGAGCCGGGCGTAGTCTCCCTGAATCTTACTTGAATACAGTGGCCTGTAGAAAGTCGCCGATGTGTATTTTTTGCACTTCTTGTTTGTGTAGGAATGGATACATACATATATACTGCTGTCAGATTTCGGGGCAGATCACTACTAGAAGTAGTATCATCATTCGTCATCTTGTATGCAGATGTATCAACTGGATTTCATGAAGTTGCAGGCTGACATATAAATCAGGCCTTGACACCGGCAACCCACTGGCTACAATATACAGATAAACTATATAATCTGATCACATACCCATTATTGCCACCATAAAAGAATTTCCAGAATCACAATCATAATACATACAACCCCACAGACATATCATCGTTGCTATAGATATCCATTGAGCGCCTATTCAAAATGCCAGAGAAGAATCGCCTTGCCGCTAAGCGCGAGAAAGAAGCCGCCTATATGGCTGCCCATGCCGACGCCCAGACGGCCTTGCAGGCCGACGCTCCTCCGCCATACACGGAACAACCACCGCCATCATTTTCTGAGGCTATCCCACGCAGCATCATCCCATATGACAATACCAGCTCACCGCTTGACTACGATGAGTCACTACGTTCGTCACAGTCTTCAAAATTACGCCATCATCTTTTCCCAGCAACCTTTAGTGTTTATGAGTCTCCATTTAGTCGCACGCGCATAATCGGAGAACACAAAAAGACGCCCATAATGGCTCTACGAGAACATTCACGTATCGTTTCAAATTCCGAATTCCAGCTGACACTGCACGAAGGCCCCAACGACAGTGGCATGATGCTTGCTGGCCTGCAAAACAAGATTTTTAAGAAGGACTTTTCCATAACGCTACCCGCTATCAACTCGCAGATGCCCGGTGGTGTGCTCGGTGCAACTGAGCAAGTCAAACGTGCTGCTCTCAATATCATGACTAAGAGACTCGAGTTCACTATCGAAGTCGGTCGTGTGCGCGAGACATTCCAATGGCGACCGCGCCAAGATGCCGAATACGTCCTGGGAAACAACCGTCATTTTGTGCTGCTACGGCGTTTCTCGCATATACCTGATGGCTCGCCGCCAAGTTGGGTGGCTATGCCGGGTGACCCTCAATACGAGAACATGGAGGTCGTTGCTGCGTGGGACACAGAGATGATGCGCATGACTAAGCTCGCGACGTTCAAGTTCCTTGGCACTGGACAGTCGGGCGTGCTAGGTCGACGCTGGGAGATCATGGCTGTCATGAGTGGCCTGCATATATGTATTTCAGAAATGGAGAAGGCAGCAGCAACAAACAGCGCCCGTATATCAGCAAAGACAGCGGCTGATAAGATATCAAGGCGAATCGAAGATCGGATAGATAAGCGAATGGACAATCGGATGAATAGGTGTAGAAGCGGAGGAACAGATACTTTTTGATGTACAGATATCAGGATATGTTTATGTCATAATAAGTTATGTATCATGATGATTGAAGATATCGTGGCCAATGATGCAGTAGATTTTCTACTAGTCAGCCACCTTGTTTACAAGCTATACTTAGTCGATGAGTCCCTTGGAAGGCTTACTGCCAATAGAAGAAAAGACATGTTTAGCTAGTCCATCCGTTATTTCAATGACATCTCAGGATACCTCGAAACTGTTATGATACTTGAAGAACTGTACGGAATCCTTCTCCGCCCCGGCATCTCCCAAGATATTACGCATCTCATTCTCGGAGAACCCGTGCTGAGAAACTGTATGCTGTGAGCCCGAGTTGCTCGGCAGACTAAAGCCATCCTCACGCACGAAATCTACCACGACAATCTTTCCGCCGGCCTTGGTATGTTCAAGCAGTTTTCTAACTAGCGCTGTTGGGTCGGCCACGTGGTGCAGGGCCATTGAGACGACAGCTAGATTTACGCTACCCAATGCCGCTTTCTTTCCCTTGTCATCGATATCGGCGACCATGGCGGATGCTACCTCGAAGAGACCCAGACGGGTCAGTTCTGCGCTGAAGTTAGCGGCCATGGTTGCCGAAATATCCACGCCTTAGGAAGAAATTATCTGGTCGGCGAAAGACTGAGTTACCAGACCGTTTCCGCAGGCATAGTCGACTGAAGAGAAGCGAGAAGGGAGACCCAGAAGAATATTTTGCAGGCCGTGGGTGATTTCAGTACTTAGTGCCTTGATCACAGGGTTCTCAAAGACCGTAGCACCGACCTGACTACAAGAAGAAAAGTTAGGGTCTGAAAATGTATATATCGAGATCATAAACTTACCTCCAATGGTCTATATTGACCGGTGAAAGGCTATCTCCTCCGTGACGATGATGATGGCGAACAGACTCCATCTCTGATGCGTTGAAGGTATGTAATTGAGATGATAAAAAAAAGAACCATTTTTTGGATTCAAGTCGAGTTCATTCGGCTACTATATGTACTAATAGGTGATACCTCTAAACCCCGTGACTTCGCTGACCTTGAGAACGGTCCGGTGATGTCGGACTGAAGCCTCTGATGCATGGCTAACTGTTGTAGTTGTTTGAGCGAGTTATAACTTGGAGCAAGTATCTGTCACCGACTATCTCACTAGTCCGTCAAACCTAGGAATGCTAACAGACACCTTGATGTTCTCGAGAGATACTACAGCGTAGTTTTCAGGCGGGAATTTGAGGCACAATGTGTTCAGATGTAACTTTTTTTGTTGTAGTCAACGATTAGATAGACAGTATCCGAATTACGTGATATCGAGGGTAAATAATGAGGAATTAGCATTGTGATTAGGCGTATACAGACTTTCCCGGGTAAATCCCGGTGACTTCAAGAGCTCTCTTAAAGAACGTCTGTAATGGGACAGATAATTGACTCGGCCAACCCATGTTATTCAAGATAAGTGGGCACAACCTTCATTTTTGGACTAGACAGTCCGTTCAATCATGACACTTCACTCTATGAAGACAAGTGAAAATCTGTTTACTGACAGCAGCGACATCCGTCTTTTGGTTCGAGTTATCTGTGCTAGAATAAACGTCACTTACATACATGAGAGCAAGAAATTCACCCCACTCTGGGAAAATCCAAGCAGATCGCTTGTAGGATAGGATAGCTTATTCGGTCAAGTTATTGAGCACTGTAAATTTCTAGACACATGTTTAAATGAGAGCTGAAGTGAGTATTATATTATGCTATAGTGGTGCACAAGAGAAAGTAGTACAAATGGGTTGGTTAACCCTAACTAGGTAAGCCCTAAGGTATGATATGCATATCTCTCAATAGTTGAATGAAAGAACAATTACACCCTCATTTATTACAAGTAACTCTGATATGGTAGTAAGAAGAGCATTTCTATAGCACTTTAGGGGACATAACACAATCACTAATTGTAACTCTGAATTTAGAAAGACTCGTGGGGAACTTCATTGACATATCGTGATTACAAGGGTCTGATGACAACATGTGGCTCTGATCATGGCCAATATTTCCAAAATATAGTTGATGGAACAGCCACTGAACTAGATTATGTCTTCAAATGGAGCTTAATTTCGAATCTGATAACCAAGCCTTTATGTGGCGTGTGATCTTACAGCGTAACGGGATGTGGTGTAATATGGCGAGTGCCAGTAGCTATAAGGCCGTCCCCTAAGTTAACGTGACCCATCCGGGGAAACCGTTGACACTAAGCCTAGATCGCATAGACTCACTATGACAATGCCGTTCTTGTTAGTGGGGGGAGGGCGAGGCGAGTCCGGATGTTTGTGATGAGCTAACAGACTATTGACTAAAAGAAACAGCAGCCTTCTGTATAAGTATGCTGTTCTAAGTCCAGTTTTCTTTCTACATAGAGTTACATATAATATATAAACGAATGTCATACATGTGTCAAGATGTCGAGAAAAGTCCGAGAGATATTATTAAAGCGGATAATCAAACGATGTACATTAGCTTGAGAATTTAAACATGTACGGAGGTCTAGAAACGCACATACAGCCAGCCCTTACATGAACTACATTCTAGAAGAAAACAACCCTATGGCATAACCCTAAATAGCCAAAATATAAGTCTACACTAGCTCTAGCTTTGTTTTCTCTAGCCTTCACGAATACAGCCTCATTTGGAATCCAAGGCCGTATTGTGCAATCGCAGCGCTGCAATTGTGAGATCAACAATATTTTCTTTTTTGGCCTCTCTTACCATATGCCAAGACGTCACCCACGCGATGACCAGAAGCCCTGCAAATCACTGGAACTGCGCCCTGGCATCGATAGGAGAGAGGTGGTCAAAATATCATACCAAAAAGCCGTTGTCAGACAAGCCAAACGATGAATACCTGTGTAATTCGCTGTGTCGCCTCCCCAATTGAACGTGTTTGTATACCCATAAATAAGGGTTTAAACACATACACCAAGTGTGTATAGGGTTAACATACTCGTTAGCCGGGCTAAGAATCGTCATTGACTGACGTGATGGCGTCACAAAGCGCCAATGTCTTGGCTTTTTCTCCGGTACTGCTACTGGTACTGCTCTAGGGCTCCATTTTGTAGAATTTACAGGCTCTGAGATGGCGTGTTCATGTTGGCTCTGGGTATCCCGTCTCTTGGCAATGTCCCCACGAACTAGGATTTTCCTGTTTCCTCTTTGTGTTAACTTGATGTCTACTTGTGGGTTAAATCTATCGAGTTAAGTCCACAAGCAGTTACGCAGACCGAGCTTTTGGCAAATATGCTAAGTTGCTATGCTTGTGTCAAGTATCACCATCAAGTCGGAGCTTCTAGACTCCCTGAGGATGGTCCGTGACTAAGATGGCTCCAGATTTAGGACAGCGGCTCACGATATCTTTCTGAGTAGGTTTACTATCGTCTTGCCATATAAGATATTGAAAAGCTCCGAGTATAAAGAGGCTGCTAGCGGCCCTTGAACAAGAAGAGAGGCTCTGGATTCATCCAACCACAATCCAAGACTTGGCTGCCAAGCAAACGTTTTCTCTCTCAACGCTTGGCGTTTTCCAGCTTCTCATCACGCCTTTTTTTCCTGTTCTGCGGTTACGTTTACCCTTATTATTGTTGTACTGGTTGCTAATTCTTCGGACTTTAAAGACCCGAACGGGGGGAAAGAGAGAAAGACCGACCTGAGAAGCACCGAAGATACATATATAAGACGTATCTCTTCATGTTTTGGATCGTTCTTCAAGTTTTTCGTGGTAATTCAACTGTCGTGTTACCAACATCACATTAGATCTTACAGTCTGATATCACCATCGCCATCATGCCTTCTTCCAACAAGGCTGTCCGAGCAGCCGCCAAAGCTGTCGGTATCGACTTGGATTATCGCGCTAATATTGAGCCGGTTGAGACACTGAAGCAAACGGCGCATAGCATACCAAGTGTCGATCCGTATATCGAGGAGGACCCATCTGCCTCGGTCTGGCTCCAAGATCTTGTCCCAACGGGTGACGGTGTGGCCAACTATGTGCGCAGTTTGTTCCCGTTTTGGACGTGGATCTTCCACTACAACGCTACGTGGTTACTGGGCGATATCATTGCTGGTAAGTCAAGCCCTTGAAAGCGAGTGATCTTGATCTAGTTTTACTAACTATTTTCAGGTGTCACGGTCGGCTTCGTTGTCATTCCCCAGGGCATGGCCTACGCCCTTCTAGCCCAACTTGGCCCTGAATACGGTCTATACACATCCTTTGTTGGTTTCATTCTATACTGGGCTTTCGCTACTTCTAAAGATATCACCATCGGCACGGTGGCTGTGATGTCGACTCTGGTCGGTCAGATCGTGGTCCGGGTTACCGAAGAGCATCCGGAATTATTGGCAGCCGACATTGCACGTGCACTAGCCGTAATCTCGGGCGCTGTGCTGCTTTTCCTAGGACTTACCCGGCTCGGCTGGATTGTCGAGTTTATTCCGCTGGTAGCCATTACGTCTTTTATGACCGGTGCAGCGTTCAGTATCGCAGTGGGACAGGTGCCAAAGCTACTGGGTCTTTCAGGCGTCAACACGCGCGACTCGACCTACGAGATCGTCATCAACATCTTCCGCAAGCTAGGTACCGCTAAGGGTCTAGATGCAGCCATGGGCCTATCGGCGCTATTTATGCTATATGGCCTACGTTGGCTCTGCAACTACATGACAGCGCGCCAGCCTCAGCGCAAGAAGCTCTGGTTCTTCTTGTCGACTCTGCGTATGGCCTTCGTGATTCTACTGTACATTCTGATCAGTTGGCTAGCAAACCGTGGCATCTCATCGTCGAAGAAGGCCAAGTTTAGTATTCTAGGCACTGTTCCCAGTGGCTTCCAGCATGCTGGTGTTCCGCGCATAGACACGGAGCTATTATCGGTTCTAGCACCGGATATCCCGGCTACGATTATTGTGCTAATCATTGAGCACATTGCCATCTCCAAGTCATTTGGCCGCATCAACAACTATGTCATCAACCCGTCTCAGGAACTAGTGGCCGTTGGCTTTACGAACCTGATTGGCCCGTTCCTCGGCGCGTACCCAGCCACTGGATCGTTCTCTCGTACAGCCATCAAGTCCAAGGCCGGTGTGCGCACACCTCTAGCCGGTATCTTCACCGCCGTGATTGTACTTCTAGCGTTGTATGCCCTCACGTCTGTGTTCTACTACATCCCCATGGCGTCACTATCCGGCTTAATCATTCACGCCGTCGGTGACTTGATCACGCCGCCTAACGTCGTCTACCAGTTCTGGGAGGTGTCACCGTTCGAGGTCGTCATATTCTTTGCTGGTGTTCTACTGACCGTGTTCACTAACATCGAGAACGGCATCTACCTAACTATGTGCGCATCGGCTGCTCTACTTTTGGTGCGTCTGTCTCGTTCCAAGGGTCGTCTTCTCGGCTCGGTCAAGGTGCATGAGACTCTCAAGGATGGCCAGGTGCTCTACGATGCTCAAGGTAAGGCGGTAGTCGTTGCTACACGTCAGGCTTTCATCGCTCTGAACGGCGAAGATGGCCACAACCCACGTATCAATGTGACGCAGCCTCACCCAGGTGTCTTCATCTACCGCTTCCAGGAAGGCTTCAACTACGCCAACTCGGCTCAGCACATGGACAACTTGGTGGACATCATATTCCGTGAAACGCGGCGCACAAAGCTTGACCACTATGAGAAGCTAGGAGTGAGTTCTCAATCTTCCAAATGCTTTCGTTGATGCATACTGACCGTAATCAATAGGACCGTCCTTGGAACGACCCAGGCCCGCGCCGTGGCACCGTGCTCAATGTCGACGATCGCCGCCCGATTCTACGTGCTATCATCCTCGACTTCTCTTCTGTCAACAACCTGGACGTGACATCTATTCAAGCCCTGATCGACGTCCGCAACCAGCTCGACCGCTATGCTGCTCCCGAGTTCGTCGAGTGGCACTTTGCCAGCGTAAGCAACCGCTGGGCACGCCGTGCCCTGGCCGCCGCCGGCTTCGGCTACCCATCGCTCCAGACGCCTGAGTCGATCGGCCGCTGGCGTCCGATCTTCAGTGTAGCGTCGAGTGAGGATGCCGGCGCAGACGCCGACCTGAACCTACCGTCTTCAAACAAGACTGTTGACGAAGAGGCCATCGCGGAGCATCCCAGCCTAGATAAGAAGGCAAGTGCTTCTAGTGGTAAATCAGCGACTGTAGGCGGTGCTAACCGGCCATTCTTCCATATCGATCTGGCCGCTGCCGTCGAGGCAGCTGTGCTTGATTCGGCTGGTCGTGTGGCTGATGTGGCGTCGGAGAAGGGTGAAGATGTACAAATCGTCACCACTGCAGTAAGCCTGTAAGAAGGCAAAAGGCGGAGATAATAGACATGTGAATGTGTGGAAACAAAAATAAAGGCCAACCGCATGTACAAAAAATTGTAGTTCATAATACATACATAATAATTGTTTCTATCTAGTCCGAGACCGTCTTTGTAGCAGTCCACTATGCCTGCAATCCCACCATGTGTATTGTAGTGCATTCCATTGATTAATCTGCTTCACTCTCGCCGTTTCACGTCAAAGCTTTCCGAATCGCTAGAACTGAAGAACGGGCAGAGATATATATATCCTTATATAGATATATTTATATATGTAGAACAGCCTACACAACTTCGAGCTTGGTGACTACATAAACATGCGCTTCAAATATAGAATCGGTGTGTGTGCAAATATAGGCGTACTTTCAGGCCATGAAACACTCCAAATGAACCCATAGTCGTGGACAAGTGCTGGGGTGGACTAGGGTTTCCGATCTACAACCTTGACTAGCTGTCTGGAGCCCTTGACACCTTCTCAGATAACGATTCGGACCAGCGTCGCAGAATAAGATAGTCCACGCCACGAGCTAGAAAGGCAAACAAAGAAGTGAAATATATAAAAAAAAAATCCCCTCATCGCTAGATTACTTGCTTTGGAGTTACGAGCGAAATCTTGTTCCGCTTTTCTCTCTCGCTTATTTATTCAACAGAGACTAAATTGTTCATAGCTTTCACTATTTCTATCAGTACATACGAGAATAACTCAACCATCTTCGGCGTGTCCTGCGCTTAATTAAAGCAACTCTTGGCCCTTGGCCCAGGTGCTCAAAGCCCCTACTGGCCTAACAAACCTGGTAGCACGGCGTTCCAAATGAGGAAACAACGTCTTAGTCAGCCTACTATCTATGTCGTCCGGTAGGCGACTCCAAAACACTTTAAAGAACGTCATTGCTACCATTGTCGACTGTTTTGTTCTTAGTTTCTCTGTCTACCATCATCATCCGTGGTGGCATTACGATCTTAGCACATCATCAGCTGCTATCACTCGCGCCTCGTTGTTACTGTCGTTTCGCTTGTGGCATTCGTTCTCAAAGCACTCGTCAATTAACGCGCCGAGTTTGCCCATCATGGTCAAGTTTGCCTGGGCCGTGATGGCGCTATCCAGCTTAAGTGCTGCGATACTTGGCCCACGCCAGCATATGATGAAGTATCGTCACGAAGAGGTATGAGATATCTAGCTCCTGCAACCCAGAAGAACACTACATTGTCTAGTATATATGTTGACTATCGTTCTAGATCGAGGCGAACGCCAACAAGCAGCGCCATGATGCCCGCGCAGCTCATCCTAAGCCGGCGTATGAGGCGCATACCTTTGATATTCCACTGGACCACTTCCACAACGACTCGCGGTACGAGCCTCACACGGATCTAACATTTGCCAACCGCTATTGGTTCGACGACACCCACTATAAGCCCGGCGGTCCGGTGTTCATTCTAGCCGGCGGCGAGACCAGCGGTAGCGATCGTCTCAAGTACCTGCAAAAGGGTATCTTGGCCATTCTGGCCCGCGCCACCAACGGCATGGGTGTCGTCTTTGAGCATCGCTACTACGGCCAATCTCTGGGCGTTCCTAGTCTCAGCACCAGCAACCTGCGCTTCCTGACTACTGACCAGGCCCTGGCTGACTTTTCCTACTTTGCTCGCAACGTGCGCTTCCCGGGTCACGAGGATATCGACTTTAGCCCGGAAAGCACTCCATGGATCGCTTATGGTGGCTCATATGCTGGTGCGTTCGTGGCCTTTGCACGCCAGACTTACCCAGATGTCTTCTGGGGTGCAATCTCATCGTCTGGAGTGACGGCCGCTGTCGTGGACTTTTGGGAGTACTATGAGGCTGCACGCCAATATGCTCCTGGAGACTGTGCTCTCAAGACACAAAAGGTCACTCATATTGTTGATTCTATCCTTCAGGGTGATGACGAGGAGGCCAAAGATGAGCTTCGTCTCGTTTGGGGCCTACAGGATCTCACCAACGATAGAGACTTTGCTGCTACGATAGCTTGGGGTATCCAAGGTCTGCAGAGCCGCAACTGGGATCCCGCAGAGTCTAGAGGTGATTTCATTGGTTACTGTGGTAATCTCAGCGCCACTCGTCTCGTCGACTCAAGCCTTTCGGGGATGGAGCCGATCGTATCCGATCTCGTAGAAGCCGGCGGTTACGACCACGAAAAGGACGATGGAATGACTACTACAATGCTCAATTCTATCGCTTGGTTTAGAAACATGATTTTGCCCAAGTGCCGCGGTGTATCACAGGATGCTTGCTTTGGCCAACATGACCTGAACTACTTCAAGAAAGATGACCTGTCTCAGACCTGGCGTCTTTGGGCATACCAAGTCTGCACTGAGTAAGTCATAACATCAACTTCTATCTCTATCTACTACTCTTCATGATATGTACTAACTGTGATTCTCTAGATGGGGTTACTTCCAAACCGGCTCTGGAGTCCCAGAAGGCCAGCTGCCTCTCGTCTCCCGCCTCATCACCCTAGATGAGGAAATGCTGATCTGCCGCGAAGCCTTTAATATCATGACCGAACCCGAAGTTGAGCGTATCAACAAACGCGGTGGCCATGACTTTTCTTATACACGTGTTGCCCTGATCGATGGCGAGCACGATCCCTGGCGCGCTGCCACGCCACACAAGATTGGTCTGGTGGACCGTATCTCGTCCTATCTCGAGCCCTTCCTGCTGATCGCCGGCGCTGTGCACCATTGGGATGAGAACGGTCTCTTCAAAGACGAGACCATCCCTGGAGTCATGCCTCCGCAGGCTGTCGTTGAGGCACAGAATGATGAGGTGCTCTTTGTCGTGAACTGGCTTGATCAGTGGCGCCAGTCGAAGCTTAAGCAGCAGAAAAAATTCAAGTACATGGCATGGTTGAGACCCTGGGTTCGCTTTGCTACTTGTGTCTTGATGGATCGTGATTGCACCCAGATTTAGTGTTGCGTCGCTCACTAGACAATTCTGCATATAAATTCCATCTACCTTATTTCCTCATCATAGCAAAGCATGCGTTTAAACGCGCCGTTAAATCCGGACAGTTCTATATATCATTTTTTTCACTCTATTCATATTTTTAGTATTAAGTTATGTATACGTGTGTTCTTATTCATGCATTCGTTATATTGAAATAAACAAGAATAATAAGTACATATGTCTCAATGCATATCTGTATCGAAGATACATATGTGATAACTTATATGTACTCATGAAACCTAAAACAGGAACAAAGAGCATAGATAAAAAACCATTTCGTGGAGATAAACCAAAACCAAGAAGCAAAAAATAAAGACGAAAAAATTAAGCCAGAAAATAGAAAACAAAATTTTTATAAAAATTATAGCATATACGCATATGGGATATATACAAGATATCCCGAGTCGTGAAACCCAAAATTATGAGAAAAGTCATGTAAAAGTCCGTGCTTCACTTACAAGGGAAACCGAGAAGAAAAAATAACTTGTAGGAAGAAGAAATTAGAGGCAAAAGAATGAATAATGTCCATCTTGCCTTACCTCTCCTTGTCTCTCTAACTCAACTATTTGAAAATTTGAACAAGAAATCCTCTTTTCTTCTTCTTTCAATGACCGACTAGCCATCTCAGTATGGTGTTCCAGGTCGTCGTTGGGCCTGAGCTGCTTCCATCTCGCTATGTTGACGCTGAAGTTCAGAAACCCGCTCGATATGCTTGATAGAATTTGGAACACGGCTAATGCATAATTCGCGACAGAATCGGCCCCAGTCACCAGTTGTGCGGCTGCGTAAGGCTTCGCTAAGATCTGCTCCATAGCGTTGGAGGAACTGCCGTTTGACTTCCTCCAGATGCAAGCGGTCCCAGTGGTAACGTATCAGACGAGATGTTAATAGTTCGTTACGCATTGTGTCACGTGATGATGCTTCTATTGCGTGATGCAGGAGCATAGCATCACGCACCGGCTTGTTGATAAGGCCGTTCAGAACATGTGCGATGACCTCACCCTATAGATAACGAAGAAATAGGGTTAGTATATTAGGGTTGTAGTATGAACGTTCCGGATGTAGGTAGAATGGATGCTAAAACTTACCACTAGGTTACCGCACTTAGCTAGCGCATCCCGTGCAAAACGGGACTTGAAAGAAAGTTCGTACTCTTGCATCACCATCTTCAAGTGTGTGTCACTGCGTTTGAGAATGATCTTCAGCATCGACGTCTCTCCACCAACAGGTGAGAGAATCGACTTGCGTAACGACGACACGTCCTTATCGATCAGGTACATATCAAGAGGCACAGGATTTCCCTGGCTATCGAACTCTGGCATACGCTCTTCCTCCAGTACCATGAGTACCGCCTTTTTGAACTTGTCTTCTTTCAACTCTGCCTTCATGCAGCGTGATAGTGAGTTGTCGTAGCGCTTATCGCGGAACGAATCTTTGATTTCACGGATCTCAGCATTGGTACGTCCCATCAGTGACTCGATCAACAGTTCATGACGTGTCTTATCGCCGTGGTACCAGAAGTTGGCCCAGTATGCTTCGCCAGCTTCAGGACCTAGCGCAACTACATAGCACGCTTTGGCCAGGTTTGCCTCACAGTCCTTGAGCCGCGACTTGATATGCTTGGCCACATTGACACCTTTGCGCTCTGGACCAACCGTGACCATTGTGCGATACTCACGGCGCAGCTCAGTCATCTGCTCGGCAGTCAAGCCAGGTAGGATCTCAATGAGTGGTGCAGTGTCAGGCGCCTTGTTCTCATCCTTGATGGCCCGAGCAATGCGTAGTGTATAGTCGGTGGGATCGTGGAAGCGAGCGCGGCGAGGGGTGTCAGGCGCCTGCTTTCCGCTTAGTACCAGATCCGGAATATAGTCATCAGACTGCCGGTTACTGTTGCGTAGAATTGGCGACGGCATTGGTGACGTCTCCTGCCAGGTTCCACGGTAAGGCTCCAACATAGGAGAAGGGGCAACTAGCACTACGCTGCTGTGGCGCCGGCGGTGGCGCTGAGAAGCGGGGTCATTAACAGTAAGAAGAGACATTTTTTCTGATGGTGGCACCAGCTCAGAGTGCGAACGGGAATGCGAATGACGTGATCGGGAGCGAGAGCGGCTGCTATGGCTCTTGACCCGCAGGTCGTCGCCAAGAAGACCACCACCGGAGACTTTCGGTGCTTCAGCTTTGCTTGTGCTGGAACGTCTTCTGCGATGCTCAGACTCTGGACGGGTGACAGACAGACGATGGCCGTGTTTGGCATGGCGGCCACGGGCCTCACCCTCATCGCCAGAGCTAGCAACAGCCTCTTCCTCTCCGGGATGGTATGTGATGTGGCCATATCCGGGTTCTTGCAGGGCAATGCTGCTGCGGCGATGGCGGCTACTGTCACGATGACGGCTACCCTCTCTTTTACTGGAACTTGCGCGAGAATGGGCGGCAGATACAGGGCGTGGCGGCAAGGCTGGTGGCTGACCGCTATCCGAGTCGCGTCGACGGCCGCGAGTGTACTTGTCGGGAAGATATCTGAGACGATCATCAATGTCCCTGCCCTGTTGTTGTGCACTCTCACGTGACGAACGGTACTCATTTTCGGGGATAGGAGAGGCACGGTTGACAAAGTGAGGGTCTTGGTGCGGATATGACGAGACTTCAGATAGCGGCTGTGAGCGATGCACCGGGGTCTCGGAGCGATAGTTGTAGTTGCCGCTGGGGAAACTGGGCTCGTCGGGGTAGGGAGCTGAAGAGCCGACAGCCGAAGCCGACGGGCCGCCTACGTTAGATCCCTGGTGCTCATAGTCATAGGAATCCCGGCCTCGGCGACTATTGCGACGTCGTGATGACAGCGTGCTAGTATTGTCGTCGACGTAGCTGCCGTTGATTATAGTGGGCGGCAGGCTTTCATCGTCACTATCGAGGTCCATCGGCATGCGGGTGCGGGTATGCGACACCATAGATTGTGTTGGCATGAATGGGATATCGTTGTCGCTATCATCCAAAGGCAGCGGAAGGCGGGTTCGCGTATGCGACGCCGAAGTGCGCAGGCCGCGGCTGGTTCCGCCAACTCCAAGCGATGACATAATAGCCGGTGCTCGAGTCCCGAGATACAGAGGGAAGAAGGTTGATTGTGGAACAATGATCACCAAGAGTAACTAACAGTGACGTCTTTGACGGTGAAAATCAACACAGTTGTGCTCTCTCTTTATGCCTATTAACAGATCGATCGGTCAATTAAGTAAGCAGTGCCGATGTCCCTACAGATAGAAGGAAAAGGTTGTCTTGTCGAGACTCCTGGGTGGTGAAGTAAAACCAGGAGCAAAATTGGAAGCGAAAATATAACGTAAATACGGTCCAGGACGAGGCGTTCAAAGGATGAATGGGAATATCGATCATGCAACAGCTTTCAGGTAGCCAATGCTAGTCAAAAACAGGGCAAGGAAGGATAATGACGGAGTTGTAGTCGTAGGTCAAGCCAAATGATAATACGAAAATTAATAAAAAATACTATGATAGAAAGAGTTGCAGTAAAACACGAGGCTGGAGGAAAAAAAGGCTGTAGAAATAATGGCGAAGCAAAGTTTCATGCACATTATTGAATCAACTAAACTCGAAATTAAGTGAATGCACACATGTGGTCATGCATGGCCTATGTTGCTATTTCAATTTTCTATTTTAGCCTATCCGTGCTGAAAAAAATATAGTTGTCAACAATAACAACAACAAGACTTTGACTTGAATGTCAAAATCAACACTCGCGAAAAGCGACTGCATCGTCATCGACTAATGAGTGCTAATTATGCAGACTGCGCCCGGGTCGATGCAACGCCAGGCCAGCTCTACTTCTTTCTATTGATTCCGACTTTAGTCTTTAGTCTTTGTGTTGACGTCTGAGTCTGAAGCATCCAAGCGGGGTCGACGATTCAGCCTCTGCCAGCCTGTGGTCGTTCTCAAGGCTGGTCCGAAGCCCATTTCTGGTCCGGGTTCTGGCCTGGATTTATTTTATAGCCCTAGACTCCAGGTCATACATACATACATATACACAGATACAGATAGTTAGTACATATGTAAGTACATGTACATATAGGTTTGATCGCCTTCCCCCAGCTCGCTTGCATGCTGAGTATAAACAAGATGCAGGGGGATTTCCTTTCCCCCACCTCCACTCTCACAGCCTCTTTATGGCCATCTAGACAATACCTCGTTTTTCTCTTATTCCTCACTTTATACAACCTACATATGTGTCTTGACTCACCGTAGAACATCGCCTCAACAAGAGCAAGCCCTTCATCGCAAGACGTCAGTATGTACTTCCAATACGACTAGGTGGCTAATCTCTTGGCTTACTTTGGAGGAAGTTTTCACCTTGCTAATTCGTCAGTTGAGCACGCGACTCTAACCAATCAAAATTATCTACAGGGTTACATTGCCACCTGATATTTATGTGAAACTAGGGTTAGATAGCATATAAACCCTAGTGTGTATACCGTCACGTGCATAGCATCGTGACTTATAGCATTCAAGTGATCGCGTGATGTTTGCGTTAGACAAACCTAATAAGATGAAGATAATATTTCTTGTAGTAAACGTGTCTGTACCAGTAGTTACCGGTTGTCAGCTTTGATATCTATTACATCATGCATTGTGGACACGAAATACATATATCAATATATCTAAAAGAAACCCCAAGGGCTTCTAAAATGTGAACATACATACTTATGTCCAGACATCATTGCCCACGGGTCAGTAGAAACTCAAACCTCGGGCTTAAAGCAAGGCAGAAGCACAGCCATCCTAATACAACGTCAACGTCAAATAAATGGCCTGCTATATGCATATCATATTCTTCTATCTGTCCCTATCTTAATGTGGCTATTGTATCTTATCAACATTTGGGAATACCACTTGTGTATCTTTGCAGAGAGACTGCTTTTTCAATTCACGCAATGATCGATGGGGACGTATGGTATTACAATAACAGTTGCACATCAACGATGGCTAATCTGATTGGAGATGTCAGTGGCTCGATGTTGGCGGATCACAGAAGCGATAACAGCAGAGATAGACGTCTTACTCTACAATTTGTGTAAAAGACTCATATATATTCCCTTTGACAATGGTTGCGCCTTGGTATTTGACAGTGAGCCAAAGATATCAGATATATATTAGCCTGTCTAATAGGCTGAAAAGACAGCCCACAATACCAATATATGCACTTTGATTACATATCGGTATACTGAATTATGATATCTCTAGCGCTTGCGAAGTTCCCTCAGTATATCGATGTCCGGTCATAAGGCTATGCCAACGCTGTGTATATAGAATATGATATGAATATTACATACTAGCAACCTCAAGTTCGTGGGCCGAGTCATGGAGGTGTCATCTGATAGCATATCATGTGATCATCCTCTCTCCATTCCATAACTCTTTCCCACGCCGAAAAGGCGAAGTCGCCGTTGGATAAGCTTTTTTTAGTGGCTTGGGGCCTGGAGACTCGGATGTTTCTAAGTATATTGCATAGTCAACGGCGATGTCGCCTTCCGTGTGACTGCAAGGCGTACACATATAATTTTGACAGATTCTATACGAGGCTTCTATCCGGATGCGAACATTAGAACCTTCCCCATAGTTGCCTAGTCGGGTGTTAAAGGGCAATAGTAAGTGCTACCTTGATGGGTAGCTCAGCATATAGTCTTCAATCAGCAATGCTTACAGTTAATACGGATTATTGAAAGTCAATCAATGTACATGGGGGATAACGTAATATTATTTACATATATATTGAAGCGTTAGGCATAGACCGGTGTTGAATCCATATATATTTCGATCGTTGTGATGTCATGGATATCTAGTTCCTGGCCATCATGATTGATAAATTGTAAGTGGCTGCGACTATCTTTTATGCCTCGGTACTTCATCATAGCTAATTGATAGACTATCTCCTAGATAACACATAACAGCCACCTAAAAACGGCTAACTATACTTAGAATATAGGTACTATGTCTAGAAGCGGGGTTTTTTACATTCATTTGTAGTAAGGTGGAGATGGAGTTGTAATAGTTATGTAGCACCTCCGTATCCTAAGATACTAAGATACGCAGCCCTGGACTAATACTAGTATACAATGTAAGGTGAAGGACAACCTACTTCTCAACAGTGACAAACCACTGAGATACAGAGCATTTGTTATGGTTTCGTTATATGCTATTCTTGCGCATTTCAATTTCTAATCCTTCCGGAATTAACCACCTCACCGGGAAACTGTCTCCAAACTTCCGAGCATTTTGTAGCCCCTTGTATAATAAAATCTCTTAGAACGGTATGGTTACCACCTGGCATCTATCTTCTGCAGAACTTCATGAGTGGAGAGGCTGCCTAACCATCAGACACACTACCATAAGCATAGGGTAGACTTCAGTAGTAGTTTTGCCCCAGCTAGTTCCAAAAGCGGTAAAATCTACACAACGTGAAGTTGGTGCCGTGATCAAGAGAATGACAAACTCATGCCCAAGGTCAACTACATTTTGAGCTTATCGTTGTACAGAGTCGTTGATACATCTGCGTATAGCATTGAATAGAGAGCGGCTATAACACCCTGTTCATCAATGTTCCAGGTAGAGAGCCGGAGTAAAAGTCGTAATGATTACATATTACATACATACTAGTACACACGAATAAGGGATGAACTTTTAGAAATTGAGGTCCACGCCAGATTTTGGCTCAGCTACCGTTATGCGCAAACCTAGTAAGTGAAAGGCGGTGCGGTTCATATCCATACAGTAGTAGTTGTATAACCCGAACTAAAATATTTAGGAGACTAAGCTAGGACATAGCTAAATGAACAAAGTGCCAAAAAAGCAGCTGATAACGCAAGCTACCGTTTCGAATTCATACATAAGTGTTTTTGTTGCTGGGACTATTTGCCTCCAACCACATGATATCTTCCATTATATAAAACCTGACATTCACTCGAGTTAACTTCCTGCGTATCATGCCTTGACTGCGAAACGTTTTTGGTCAGATATAACATAGACCTCGACTTGTGCTGTATTACATGCCTTTAGTTCGAACAACAAGATAATGCTTGGGTCATACTATATCTTAATAAATAACTCAGGTATAAAACGAGTTAAGTAGATATGTAAGTAATATACCTACATACAATGTACACGTATATGCCTATCTTATACACATATTTTTCTAGCCAAGATATAACATATATAGACTACGTCATTTTTACTCGCTCTATCATTGATTCCTGTTTGGGAGATATTTTCATTATATTATCTGGTACTTTCAGAGGTACATACTTTTCCGTTTCATTTCAGGACCACAACCCCGTTCCCTGCTTAAGTGACATGCCAAGGCCGATCCTCTATCTGGTATTCATATGCATGTCCTATGCTTTTATCAGGCTGACACTACTTTTGATATAACTACAGATATAGACATAGACATGTATTTCACTAACCAACGACGTATTTGTATACTAAAACTGGCAATTCAAGACAGATTTCGGCAAAGAAACTGTATGATGCAAAGTACTGCCTTTAACAAGAATTTTCTACACTTACAAATCATACTCCCTCACTTACGTATGTAGTCTTCCAAGTCACATTGTCACTCATTTTGTTGTATCTGTATGTTAAATTACTACCTCCTCAAAACACCCTTATTAGTATGATAGTTCTAGAAGCCCCATACAGCTAGATCAGCCGGTTATAAAAGCGGGTGATACAAACGAAATAAAGCGGCTATTTCCAGCCCTCCTAAATTCTTTGTTGAATTCCTCTTCTTTCAATACGACCCGGGACATTCAGAATTTTCACGATAATGGAAGTAAAAGCTGGCATGTAGCATGAAAGAACGGAGCCGATGCTCATAACCGCACCAAGTCGGAAAATGCACCAACTAAGAGCGGTATCATCTCGAACTAAATAATTTCCATGTGTCAATCCTAAGATTTGCAACTATATGAAATAAGCGGCTACTTGGTATTCCCATGGAATAACGTTAATCTATTTCTTCGTTTTGTGATTGGAGAAAGTGAGATAATATGGTTTAGAAAATTTGCGTGTTCTTTTTACCTTTATGAGTCTATCCGAATCAAAGCCTCAGAAGATCCGAAATATCGGCGTTGTATAACTAGAATGATTTTGGCTACACTAAAATGTGGGTCATCATTTTTTCGGCTAGAAAAACGTCAGTTGAGAGCTAGCCTATCGAACGCTAATAGTAACGATAACAGTAGTGATCTCTACATGTATGTAAGCAGTTACATATATCCGGCTCCAGGAATCATTTTGGTCAACCCCTTTGATTTGTGACAGAGACATGACTTGTTCTAGAATTCAATGGGTGAACCTTAACCAGGAGGGGNNGGGAAAGAGGACATATCGCGGGAAACACTCGGTAGGCTAACAACATGTCGCTGTGATATCGTAGAATCTCGCTCGATTGCTATAAGTCATTGATTAACTTTAACCCTTTCTGTGCTGTTCTGTTATCTTCGTCTATATCGCTGTTTTTGGGTGTATGTTGTCTTAGACAGTTGACCTATCATGCTCTGGTTCATCGTCCCCGAGGCTTTGGGTCTCAGCTAGTTAGTTATTAGCAATATGTAACTATAGAGTTGTGTTTCTTCTCTTGATAGCTAAAGGTTTTCTGATCCTAAAAGAATTTTATGGTACTAGCTCCGTCTCATATCATTAGATTATCTAGACGTCAGAGACCAGCAGCTCTCAGTCATCTGGCCTATGTCTTAAATATTGCTCTTGGCTAAATTGTAACGTTGTTGATGCCGAGAGATATTATACTCCGTATCGGCATACCGCATACAAATTTAACGGACAAATCCGTAATTTTGCTCACGGATCCGTATCCATGTTTGTGGAAGAAGAATAATGTAATTCATCTAAAGCTAGTTTTTTTTCGTATTTGCATATGTACGGAGTCTAGACTCTCATTATCGTGCAACATTGTTCACATTAGTCCAGTTCTTTACATTTTTGTTTTGCAGACTAAAATGATTGGCAGTCTTCTTGTCCTTTAACTCTAAACTTATACATAGTTGCCCTTAAAGGGAGGCAATTTGGACATACATAAGGACATATTGACTTATCAATTGCCACACTCCTTGGAGAGTACCGATCTAAAAGTCAGGGTGTGTTCATAATAACAGCCCTAAGCTTCAAGATGCTTCGACAAGTCGACAAGGTGCCACTGTCACTAAACTACGAGCGGGGGAGTCTCTTCAACGGTCGCCTAGTTCGCGGCAAAGTTCTATCTCGTAGAATAAAAAGTAAAGGACTATTATCACTGTATTCTCAGGTCCGAGAATAGAAAACTTGGGGATGGCGGGTGGTATTGCCGCTGGTGGCTCCGAAAGATGAAGCCACGACTCTGTTAACCAAGGTTGCCTTCGTTGGCAATATTTGATCAATGAAGTCAAGAGGATGATGTCTTAACCCTAATTAATGCGGCAATGGATCCAATAGTAGGGTTTGTCTCACAGCTGTGTAGGATTTTCATGAATCAGTCAGTTACATTGCTTGGCGCAACATGAGCCCATCCGGTTGGCTTCGAATATTCCCAATATCCCCTCTTCAAGCATACGACCCCCTCTATTTCTAGCTCCACATATCTTGATATTATAACCAGTGAAGGGTTATCATCTAAAAACTCTGTGCATATGTTTACATGGATTTTATATACATACATGTAGAAAATTAGGCTAACTTGAATTGTCCTGATACGATCAGATTTCCCTTTCTAGACAAAGTAACATTGATTCAAGTGAAGATGCAAGCGGCAATGCAAAGCTTTCTATCCAGAATGTTCTCCATCCCTAATTAGATCGAAGTCGATTTTTAAGCGTATCTGACGGAATATTATTGCTATCTGCCGAGGTGGCTTTGTTTACGATGAAAAGGTTAGTTAGGTGGAAAGGAGGACGACTGAATGACGTAAATGGGTATAGAGATCGCCGGGTTTCCGCCCACCAGTCTCTCAGAATAAGACGTAGGCACTTTTTCTTAAAAAAAACTTCGTTTATATGTATACTAAAAATTAGGGCTGCGGCCATTTCAGGCACACAGGTGACGATAGATAATACAGACATAACATCTATCGAATTGGCACATCAAGCAATTCCCTCAGAGATCTTGCACATGTTAGTGATACCATCGCCAAGCTCGATACCCAATCTGATCTCGCGGTGGTGGATGTTGTCAGTCAAAGACATCACCAAGGGTCTGAATGTATCTTAGCTCACCAGACAGAGGCCAGTACCAAGGGTAAGGGTCATAGCGATCAAAGGCAACTCTGACTCTACTGGAAGGTTTCTACAACTGCCATGTTGGTTCGTCACTGTTCTGGCATCCCATTTGTGGACTGCAATACACTGCTTCTATTATATCCAAGGTTTCTTTCATTGACACTTGACCGGTTATGTGTCTCGATATCCCTGTGCCGGGAAGTTATGTGATGATTTATAATCCAACAGACTCTTGTGACAAATGCACTGTGCTAGAACGCCAAAATAAAACGAGACCAATGCCATCAAAATATGACCGTTAACGTCGATATACATATCTGTATGGACAACAATTCAATAGCTAGATATTGACAGCAGTTGTGAATTTTTCTTAAGAGTATGTTTACCATTGATAGAGAACATCCTTTTCGAGTCATGATCTAGATCAACTGCCGTTCTTGACGGCCTAGCTAAAAGCATGTTAGAAAGGCCAAAGAGCCTCGGTTGACTCGACCTCACTACAGCCAAAACTAAGAAAAATCAAACAGAGTCGATGGCCATCATGGGGTGGCGCCTTAAGATACCTGGTAAACCCACATGGTCTGATGTTGAGGAGCGGAGTTCCTTGCACTGCATTTTTCCTTTCTTAAAATGAGAGGGCTATTCCACCTTCTTCCCTTGTCCTAGTTTTGTGGTAACTTTGAAAAGATCTGAACCTAGTTGATAGTATTTTCCTAAGGTGCGGGATGCATTTTCCCCGCTAGTTGTAAGACGGGTTTTGCGACTCCGAAGCTCTAGCCGGGCTTTGGGTAGACCTAAACTCCGTTAGCCAATTTTTATTTCTCAACCTCATGATATTCATTTACGGAGAATCTTTAAAAGAATATACTATTGGAATCAAGATACTGATGCCCTTGGTCATGTTATTCCCACAGAACAAACCTACACAAGATGTCATGTGTAAAATCGGATTTAAGCTAGGGTTGGATAGGGTTACCAGATCGGCGAATGAGACGGTCAAAGTCAAGGAGTGAAGATACCTGAGGTAGATCAACAGAATGGCTCAGCTTGATTAGGTTACGCCGGTTTCCCGTGTACGAGGAGACGATCGAGGCAGGCAACGACGCCATGTACATGTATGACATTTTGTGGTGAGCGTATCACGCTAAGCATGTATGATGCAGAATGTATACTACAAACAAGGCTCGTTGCTTTTCTTCTAAAGCATGATTGAGAGGAGATAATAGGACCTAAGGAGACGTTGGGACGCAATATGTTTGTGTAAAACGTTGTTTATGTTGTTTTTTGTGCTCTCTGCTTGGCTCAGCTTACATTACAAAGAAAGTTACTGTTTGACCGGGGTTACAAAAAAAATAGTCCAGTTCTTATTTTGTTATTTTTTTCCCATGGTTTGGTTTGGGTGGAGGAGTTCTTCGGGCCATAGCAAGACGCCGAAAGGCTAGTTTTTGATTCTATTTTTCTGCTTTCCAAGATATGTAGCTCAACGGGGAAGTGGAGGGTAGGGTTGACGTCACGAGTGGGCTTGTGTGTGAGAAGGAGGAGAGCCAAGTTCTGCAACATGATTCGTGTCTGCGTTCTCGGGTTTTCCATTCTAGCATGGAAGCCCTAAAGTATGGAGTATATGGCAAAAAGGAGTAGGAGCTAGCAACTGTCGGGACGGGAATATAGTGCTGTTTTGTCGGCGATGTAGAATAGCGAGCCGCCACGAAGCCAACCGACTACGAAGTTTCGTGTAGTCTTTTGTATGCTCTACTCGTTTCGCCACTACGACGGTCTAGAACGTGAGAAACGGCGCTTATGAAGCCGGTCATGTAGACTGGTTTATAATGTGTACGAGCATGGTGAATATTCAAAAGAAAGTAGACAAGATTGTCTGTTCTAACTAGGCTGATCCCCAGACCGCGACACTGGGTCTTGGACCCCGAGAACCACTCCAACGGAAGAACACCGTCATTCATTAAGAAGACAGAATCAGACGGATGGCATCATGTCAGAGGTAGTCATTCAGATAAATCGTTCCATTGAACAAAGCCGAGGAACGACACATCCCATCACCTGAGCCCCAGATATTTTATTTTCTTACTTCCTTGTTTCTTATTCTAGGCTTGCTCCCAGCCCATTAGAGGAATAATCGGACATAACTCGCGGCCGATTTTGGTTCCCTTTAATAATACATAGGTGTCCTACAATGACAAAGACCACAAAATGAATGATACATGTATGTATAACATTCTATTCCATATACATCGATACTTGGTATCATAGACGAATAGATCTCATAACAGATGTGACAAGAACATGTATTATAACTACAGACTGTGCTTATGGAATTCCCAGATCGAGAAGTTTCCAATTATTCGATATACCAGGGTCAACCGTGCAATAAAAATGTTGACATCATCAATCTCCTGGAATATAGTTGTAGAATACTGTGGAAGGGAGACTGAAAACAAAAGTGGCAGCCTATAATGAACTCAAAATTCATTGATAATTTTCCATCTTAAATTATTACCGTTTGTGGACATGTCCCTAAAAAATAGGAAAAAAAAACCCCAGAGTAATAAAAAAAACCCCATAGAATTGGACCGTCGGGTTTCTCGATCGGAAGCTTTGATTTTGATGTTCATGCCGAAGCGGCTTGAGGTTCCATGGCTGAACAAAAAAGCGGTTCAAAAGATGGAAACAGAAGACTCATTCCCTAGACTTGGCCAAGCTTATTTTCTTCCATACTACTAGTAAATAAGAGAGAGATAAAATCTTGTTAAAAGACAGTACCAGACACACCTTTGAAGCCATGTAGATATTGATATGCTGCCATCTTGATGGACTCATCATGGCTCATTTGAGGTTCTATTCGGGGCTCACCAGCCAAGAAATGCAGGTGGACTTGGCCCTGTGGCTTACTGTGGAAGGCCCTGTAAGAAACCCCATACTTGCATTTGAGAACCTGCAAGGTATACACACCTGAACTTCGGATAATTGCATACTAAAGTGAAGTTCGGGTTCTATCCCCTCGAGCTGTTTAGAGACACCCCTGGAGTATGTATTGTCTCTAGTGAGCCAGCACTTACATAGATTCTTCTCAACTAGTGCCTTGTAAGTAGATGGTTGCTGTACTGTTTACCGTTACAGCTACTGTTGCCTTTTTATCATTATTTTTTATAATTATTTTATTCTGGGCGTATAGGTGCTTGCTTCCTTTTTTTTTCGATCTCCTTAGCTCTAAAGCCATATTCTCTTTATAATTGTCGGTCCCCCATCCCACCTGGACTTCCTCGTCTCGCAATTTTCCCAGTTTGTCTTACAAGGTTTCCATCGCCATCTTTGATTCTAGTCTTTGCATTCTATCTTAATGCCTATACATACACCAGCATCACACTACCACTTATACTACTTTGTCCATCAACAACTACCCCTTCCTACCAATAGTATCCTCTCTACCTATACTTGTATCTCTCTCACTAAGATCATTGCCTACCTACCGGTCCATGACACATAACGACTTCACTTTAAGAGTGTCTTACTGGAGAGCTTCAAATTTAGATTAAGTGATCGAATGTGCAACCTGACTTGACGAGTTCACTCTATCCCACGACGACCATACTTTCTATATCTCTATATACAACCACATACACATACACATACTGCATTCTTTTCTACCACATCCATCCATACATACATCATCTTCCAACATGACTGAGCATATCGTACCTGCTACGTCGCCCCGCGTCTTGACAAACCCAGCTGGCATTGCAAAGAAGCGCGGCCGGCCTAAGAAGGAAGATGCCGACAAAGACAGCAGCCGCAAGATGAGTGCTGCTGTCGTAGCCGCCAACCATGCCTCTTCTTTGTCATCAACATCTTCAAATATCACCAACAACACCAATTCTTCAGAAAGAGCCATCCGTGCTAAGCGCTCACAAGCAGCCTGCCAGCGCTGCAAAACTAAGAAGACCAAGGTAGGAATTCTATACTCATATACATATAGCTTGAGACAAGCTCTTCATAATACTGACTTATCATAATCTTCAGTGCGACTTCGGCTCTGACCATACCTGCTGCACCCGCTGTGCTCATGACGGCGCCATCTGCAAGATGGGCACACGCAAAAAGATCGAGTTCAAGCAACTGCCGCCAGGGTACGTGTATTATCCATATCTGATTTCGTCTTTATATAGCTATTCAGCTCTCCAGTGAATCATAATGCTAACAGACGGTTCTCTTCACTGCAGTTACGGCGAGATGGTGGAAGACAACCACCTAATGATGGCTGAGGTTATCGTTCGCATGTACAAGAAGCTTTTAGGAGCCGGTCTTTGGGAGCATGGTTCACCACGTCTTGATGAACAGGGCGAGCCAATACTCCACGACATCGTGACCAACATGAGTCCGATATCACAGCAGACACTGCAAATCTGCGAGCAGCTCGACATTGACCCTTCCAAGTCATTCCCCAAGAACATGCAGGAATGCGACGACCTAGCTGCCGAGATTGCTCTGCGCCACACTTCTATATCTTCTACATCTTCATCTTCCTCCAATAACACCACTGCCACCGCATCTTCTACCTCTTCTATCCTACCCAGCCACACCCTAGCACATGAAGTCGATGCCCATTCACCAGCTTCTTTGACTAGCGACCACTCAGATAGCTCTTTCGACGAAAGCGTACGCCGCCAATCTTCTGACAGCCTCAACTCCAAAAACCGTCGCATGAGCAGAAACAGAAACAATAAGAACAACAACAACCTTACCCTCGCTATCAAGATGGAGCGTACAGGATCTTGGACTTCAGACTCTACTACCTCCTCGGCACACAGCAGTCACTTAACCTCGCCCTCTTCGACATCACAACATATGCTGTCGCCCAACGCCATAGCTGTACCATTACAAAAACTAGTACCAACACCCACATCAGCCATGCCGCCTTCAGCTCTATCTACTCTCTCCGCCAACGTCATGCCATGCAAGACTGAAATACCTATGACCGTCGATCCAAGCCAACTGGCTCTCGCCGCTGCTAGTATGTCTTCAGGCTATGGCATGTCGACAGCATATAATGCCTACAACCCCGCAGCCATGAATTCACCGGTGCTCAACTTCAACGTTAACGATTGGGTTGGTGGGTCGTTGACCTTTGGCAATGGCTTAGACGATATATCGGCATATTATAATACGCCGCTATTTGACCCCTCAATGTAAAACCCAGCCAGTCTTTTTATCGTCTTACCTTTACATAAAGCTTCGATTCTTGCTACTTTGATCTTGTTTTTATATATACCCTACTCATTTACCTTTTTTTTTTCGGACAGGCTTTTGCTCCTGTCTTGGCTCTATTTCTCTCCTCATGACGGCCGAATTATTTTATCTTTCTTTTTTTGAGTTACATACACTCTTTCTTTTTTATCTTGCGGCATTTTTTTTAATCTGGGTATATCTAACGAATTTTGATGTTATCACGGGTGTTTTTTGTGTTATCTTTGTTTTTTTCTCTCTTTATTTTGCTTGAGTATTTTAGACCAGGTTCAAAAGTGTACAACATATTGTGTGGTGGTTTTATTGTCTATGAAAACCAACAACAAAGTTTGGGGTTTCCTTAACCACAAAACCCTTTTGAGGGCTTTTTCTTCTTCTTCTTTATCTGTCTTCATACACCTTTGAGCTATGGTTACTATCATCTTTTAATGACACACATTCTCTTGCTTCTTTCATGATATCAAATTAAATCAAACAAACAAAACAAAGTAATCCGATGTAAACGTGCGGTCGTGCATATCTTACGAACTTCATTTTAAAAGGAGACCCGAACAAAAGGGTGAGAGCCTTGTTTTACGACCTTGAATTCGCATTCGGGTTGGTGTGCCGAGAAGCCAGTATCCTTGGATTTTGTCGCGATTCTTCTTCTATAACTACGTTACTTATATTATACAGGCCTCATCACAAGTCTAGTCGATCATTTCTTGTACAGAACTAATATTAGTAGCCAGCTAATCTACGCTTATGATCTCACCATGTAGAGCTGACGGGCCTCAACATATAGATCGCAAATCATGCTGATGTACACCCATCTTCGTTGAACCATATTTGTTTATTTCTTCTTCTGCTATTCCTCGACTCGGCGATTGAATGTATCAAGTTATATAAGGTGTCGTACTATAGAAAACAGCGGATGCTCTTATTTCTGCTCAGACAACCGAGAAAGGCAAAAGAAGACAATGAGAAGAGGGAAAAAGAAAAAAACATTCAAGAGGGAGCTTGGGGATTCTTTGTTATTTCGTAATTTTGCCTTGCTTTTATTCTATGTAATTTATTTGTTTGTTTCTCAAGCACATTTGCGTGACCCCGCGGAATGCGGACGAACTGATAAAAACCGAATTAAACCAAGGTTCCTGAGGTTTTTTTTTTTTTGTTCTTTGATTTATCCTGGTTCTATTGACACATCTCCTGGTCCATGGTCAAGTCAAGACTTTATTCACCAACATTATCTCAAAATTAAAAAAATTAGAGAAGATTTAGTAATTTTTTTGTGAATACTTAACCGACATCTTTAACAAATCCCTTCCCATACGCAAGATTAGATGTTGAGATGACACATTCTCTTGGGTTTGGAATTCCCATATTATCAGGTCAGGAGAATATCAGCCTTGACTCACTTAATTTTGGTGCTGACAAAACAAGGCACGGATTTTTTCAAACTATTTCGTTTTCTTGGTGTTGATTAATGGGATTAGGTGTTAAGAACTGATACTGATGTTAAGTCCGCCAAATCTTACGCCAACCGAATAGACTACATGCTGGTCATTGTGAAGGTTTCCAGAGAAAATAAAATCAAAACTTCCTTATGATAATACAGCTAAGCTAGAATGGTGTGCAGAAGTCTTGGAATGTGTTAAGGAAGCTTCCGTATTTTTCTCTATTTCTTTCCTTTCCTTCGTTTCTTTGGTCACGGTGCCTGACCTGATTTGTAACCAACAATCGTTTAGGCGGCCTAGTTAGATTCCTCGCTTGATGCTCCGCCGGGCAAGAACTAGAGTTATGTTTGTAATCCAACGGGCTATTATAGATCCGATTCCATACAAGTAAGAATCCTATTTTTTTTTCCAGAGAGATTGATATATGAGATACCTAAAAGGAGTTTTTATGTGCATATCTACTTTGGTGACAGTTCCATTGTCATTGGCTTACGTACGAAGATGTCGTCTTTGGTTACAAAGGGCACGTCGTCTATCTATAAGTCTTGGTCTCTGGTGACTTCTTACTTTAACAGAAATCACGCTCGCTTCAATTTATAGTGCTAGTTTCCCAATCGAGCCATATTTCGACCGTGAGCGGTCGGATCAAGACTGCGTTTGTGTTGATTGATTTGATATGCACCTTATTTTTGTATGCGGTTGACTAACCAGTATGGGGGAATCATAAGCGCGCACATGATATTTTTGCCCTGTGATTCTTTTTAGTCGATCTCTGGTTGATTAGACGCAAGTGTTAAGCTCTATCGGGATTTTATGTTTGGTAGTATTGACAGAGGGTATAAAAAACGCTACTTGGACGTGGCTTTTCTAAATACGCACTTATCCAGAAGAATGCTCTTGTATAATTATAAGTGTTACCGGCGAATAAATTTCCAAGTCAGGATTCAATCTTACTAGCCAAGTCTTACCAAGGCTGTAAAGTCTGACGCTCGCTTCGAAGAAAGTCATTGAAGAAATAGTATGTTATCAAGTAGTGTTCGGTCATGCCTAAAGATGTAACTTAAAGATCGCGATATTTGCTAAACTTTAACTATGATTGATATACATATAAACTAAGCAATAGTCGGTGGAACCAAAAACCAGTAAGCCAGCCTAATTGTGACATGATATCATCGCGGAGACTTTTCCACCCTCATATCTTGCTCTTTCACTAAGATTATGGGCGTGGCGCCTGCTGTCAAAGGTTCCTGCAACCTCACCGGCTGTACTTATACGGATAAGATTACGTCCTGACAATTAGTGTAAGTCGGCAAGCGAGGATGATTACAGACTAGCTTGCTGTAGTTATTATTCATGTTATGAAAAACTACCTATAATTTGTTCCATATGTTCTTAGCTTACTATAAGGTAACTTTGGCTGCTTGCCGTTATTGTGGATATAAAGCTAAGCTGACAACTTACATCTAAAAGTTTCGCTCGCAATGTACTGCCAAATTTGACCTGACGATTGATAATATATAGGGTTAGGGTATATAGCTCGCTTAGGATAAAAATCAACAGATTCTCGAAAGCCCATTGATGGCGGTCTATCGGGGTTTAGCTAAAGCCCGCTTCAGTACAAGCCGGGGCCCAGTAAAACCACGCATATCCGTTTACTATAACTTTGTTTTCTCCTTGTGTGCCAGCCTTTAACTGAGGCATCTCTGCATTCAAGTATCTACAAGGGGTTTTTGTAGTTGGAGGCCGTAGATATACTTGTAGCTTTTATATATGCGTACTCAATAGTCACATAATCCATATTCCTAGCAATTTTGTAGATTCATTGTTACTGATACGGCGATGTTGGTATTATGTATATAGTATGCATAGTGAGGCTCTGATACAAATTGGGGGCATTCAATTTAAGAAGCATCAGCTTGAGATAACGAGAGCTCTTGCTACAGCTTCTTTTGAAAGAGAAGCTTCTTCTCCAATTCCTCTTGACTCTACCCGCTCGACCTTTTGTAATCCTTACAGATATGATACTTTATGATACCCACTACTCGTGCGTTGCATTGCCTAGTCAGTCAAGTGGCGTCATTGCAACCATCACCAAATATAGGCAATTTTTAACCTGACTTTCCCCGCCGTAAAACAAACCCTTGGATCAACGACAAAGCAAGAACTCGAGACAAAAACAGTATCCTCAGCTTGTTCGTTCATGGTTTTCCAATAGTCTAGCTACTAGTCTGGGCCAATGCCTGTAAGCTCCTTCATCTGTTCCTGGTACTTTTAGGGTCCCTACTTTTATGCTTTTACTTTCTTTGTCTTCTCCTGCCTTCGCCCACATCACATGCAAGCAACAGAAAGCCAATCCATCGGTTTATTCAACCAGCAGGGCACAATGGGGAGCCTCATCAGGCCCAAAACTATATGTAGTTGCAAATTTTGCAAATTTTGCCAAAAATATATATATATATTTTTTTTTCAGTTGGCTTAAGGATTTTTTTTGGAGGGTTACGAGGATGAAGGATTCATGTAGAATCCCATATTCTTGGGATTTTGATACGTGGCTTGGCTTAGTTGAAGATCATTAGAAAAGGAAAAGATAATTAGGACAGGAAGACCAATGAGGGAGGCAAAATACTAAATCTGGGGGAGGAGACTGCAATCTCGCTGTTGGGTTTCTGTCAGTTATGGTTAGATCTTGAAAAATGGAAAATCTCTCTCTATTTTCTGCTTTTACATTTAACAGTAGAAGACGACGCAGCCAAGTCTAATGCTAGCGGGGGATAATGGCTTGATCTACATGAATACCAAGAAGGTAAATACACAAAACAAATAGGCCTTGAGCATGAAGTATCTTGGTGTTTGTTCGTCAGCAAGCGGGTTACTTTTCTTGTTCAAGATATGTACTTGTTAAACCGCATATATGTATAACTGTTTTGAACGCTCCAAGTGTGCGCGTGGAATTGCATCTGATAGTTTAACCGAAAGAGACAAAAACAGGCCACCCCTGGCACCTGAGATTTTCTGCAATCAAAGCGGCTTGCGCTTAGCTATGACTTCATACTCAGCATGGTAAATGTGGTCATTGGCGGAAGCCTTAAAAAAAAAAAGAAGCAAAAATTTGGTTCACAAGAAGATGAAAAAAGGCCAATGCTTGGCTGCAGAGTTGGCGCTCGCAATCTCCAAACTTAGATTATAAAGCTTCTCCTTAGTGGTCTGCCTTTTTGTCTCGTGATGTGGGCCAAGCTTCTTGGCTAAGTCCGCAGTTTGTACTGCTTTTTCATGGTGTCCTTCAACATAAAGAAATAGATGTTCATGATTCAGTCTTATTTTCTTTGTACCAAACTATGCCTAGGGCTTCATTTTTCAGGCCATGTAAGAAATCAATGCGATCGGCCCGTTGAAGCTCCGATATTTCACGATCCTCGTCACACAGAAACAAAAGAGGATAGAAGAAAATGAAAATCTCGCGGAGTGCGATTGGAAAGAACCCTGTCGGAATTGGTAGTGCCTGAATTTCATATGACCGGCCTCTTTCCTGATGAAATGCTGGCTTTTTTTTTTTTTTTTTTTTTTTTTGTTACGATATTCCATCCGATGACAACCCCACTATTGAATGACCCGCTCCGCGCAAAACCCCGGCCCCGTTCTCACGAAATGCAGTAATTCCTAAAACCGTGCACCTTGTGGAAGCAAAAGGAAGGAAGGAAATAATAAAATGAAAAGAAAACTGGACAAACAATCATGACATATCCTTCCCTTTCCAATTCGCTTGATTCACCGCTTTCGGCTGATGATCAATTAGATTATTTGATTCTGTTAGTTCTAGTAGTCGCCTGCGACATGATTGTGAAACATATTCGATATTATAAACATATTTAGTTAACTATATAGTTGGGTTATATTAGAGAAACAAAAGTATGTATTTATCCATTATGCTCGTTTCTAGCCCAAGCATTAAAAGTTAAGAGACCATCTAATGATGCTAAGATGCATTATTTGTTCTCATGTTTTCTAGACTAATTATTTTTCTCTTTCAAGGCTGCCATACAACGAACCCATGCATTCTTTGTCCTGCCACTTCTCTCCCTTCCCTGCATACGAATGTGGAATAGAGCTCGTGGTTTGTTCTTCCTTGTAGGAGGACATACTCGTACATTTATCGGATAACCGCTGTCCCCAATCCAGCAAGGCATCCTGCCATACAACTGAGTTGATCACTTTGACTAAGAGAATGAAGCGTGAATGGGAACTGAGCGTGGATATGAAACAGATTTTACTACTACTTTAGTAGTTCCCCTAATCAAACCATATGGTAACTATGATTTGCCAAGGTAGTGAATTAGCACTGAATAAACGACAAACAAGTTGTGAACGAACTTTGCCTGCCGGTTCGTAGTGCGGGGGAACTTCTATTCTGTGCGTAACAAATATTCTCAATATAGTTACAGGATTGGAAATGGTACGAAATTTTATAACTTGGCATAATGGCTGTTCCAAATCACCTACTACCATAACGATATTCAAAAAGAAACACAGCCCAATCCCTGGGTCCCATATTCGATACAAGCGAGTTATTCTTGTATCTGGATAATTGGCAGAGATTCAATTATGGGAATTTTCTGTGTCTTTAACGTATGTACATATATTTAGGTATATGGTACTAAATGCATATGACTATTATGTATTTTGTCTATGGGTGGCTTACATATATGTGTATCATGTATCAGACGAACAGCTTTCCTACTTGAGATTGATGGATCTGGTTTCAATGGCTACATACACTAGTGGTACCGTTCGCTTACAAATATTCAAGTCATGTTTACACTGAAGATACGCCCGGCTTCTCTGTGAAGTTTGACTAAAAGGGGCGAAGGGCGTATGGTGGATAACGGCATCACGATAGTACATGTAAGTTAACTCTTAGATACATGTAGATACATATGTCTAGGATTTTTGATGACAGGCCAAGACAAAAGGTCTTGAACCTTTCGAGGCAGAGTACTTTCTGCCATGGCTTCTGCCTTCTGAAGTTGTGCCGTATATCTTGTGAACACGTCAAACGGCCAAGTTTGATTCCTTTTTAAATATCTTCTAGATCCTAATTAGGGCTGTGAAAAAAAGGATAGGTGGGGGGGAAATGAATAATAGCTTTATTGAATACTCTAAAGTCACTCTGATAAGCGGCTTAGACTAACATTGATACAACTTCGCAAGTTCTCGGATAACTCCTTGGATCATAGAGTTCCACTTCCAAAAACCCATCTGATATCAAAGTCAATAGCCAATAACAACTTCCACGTTGAAACGCACCCGAAGGATAATTGCTGCCTAGACTCAATTATTTTGTGTGATTTGAATTCGAATAGCATTGTCAGCTGTCATTTGAGTTTATCCCACTTCGCTAACAACTCAGCCGCCCACTCGGGCTCTACTCACCACATAGATATTCTATACCGGGTCATCTATGGTCCGCCTCATTTGGCGAACACTATAGATACAGTATGATATGGGAGGAGATCTGTTTTCTAAGGCTGTTATACCAACGGCTTATGTGGCTCATCAGGCGTGAAACTGACGCGTTACCCATGTGAACAAAAATATATCGACACAATGATAAGGCAACATTTTTACAAACCAATGTATATTGTCCGACCAAGCTAAATTTGTTCCTATGTTGTCCCCAAGCCACAGGTCAGAATAATGGCGTATCATGGATATAATGAAATGCGTGAGGACTATCAAGGTTCTAAACTCCGTCTTAGTCAACCAACTATCATATCTACATATACCCCCCCTTCTTTTGATATAATTTCTTAAGGGCTATAAGCTTAAGCTATGACCTCATATTGGATGGAATGCCTTGAGTGCCAAAATCTGTCAAGTGCCAAGGTATGGCAAACAAGAACACCAAGGCAGGCATGCTATTATCAAGGAGAGTAGTTTCAGTAACTCAAACGGGACCGGCGCTCCGCGGGTGACCTAAGCTCAACGGGATGGAAACTTTGCTCGGAGCTGATCTTCTACTTCACCTCCCCATGTTCCTACCCATATATATGTATATTCGTAATAATGAAGGGAACTTGTGTATGCCATAAAACGTATCATCCGTGCCATGGTATGACGTTCTAGAGCATCGTGTCAGAAGGCTAACTTGGTAGCAGACAGCCACAGGTGTATATGTGATGGATATATATTGGAAACTTTGCCTTACAAGCGAAGGTCAAAATCAGGTTGGAGGAAGATATGTACACGTAGTTTCATATCGGGCTGTGTTCAAGCAGAATGAGATGAATCTGGCAAGAAAGGAGATAAAAAACTTCCGACTCAGAAAGGTATGTACCTGCAGGATGCCATTGCTGTTCTGTATATTCGTTGTCTTTTCTTAAAAATAGTATATCGATGCCTAGAAAGATCATGATGAAAGGGTTTCGAATATGAAATAAAACACCTTAATGCTTATCCTCAGTATACATATATCCTGTTTTGTAAATCCCGAAGACTCACTAGAGTGAAATGTCGGTGATAAAGTCTTCGAGTGTGCCTGAAACTATCCGATCTGGATACTTATACTTTTCCTCCTTCACCCCCCCCTCGCGTTTTATTCGCTTGTCCATTCTAGGCCTCGCCGGTTTCTGGTCTGGGTCTTTTTCACTTCTATATTGGGTTTTGCTTTTCGTATGATATATAGTTACATCAGTAGTAGACGAAAAGAACAGGTAAAGCAAAACCTCGATACAAGCATATGTTCAGAAAATCGAATCTAGTATATTGGCTTCTTTGCTTACCACCTACTCCTCCTTCCCAATGATCTTTCAAATGTTCTAGAACAATGGTTGAGATTGAACCAGGATATGATTTCCTGATACTTTCTAGCTAAGTCAAGAATAACAAACCAAAAGAATTAGGCATACACCAAAGAAGAATCACGGATATCGGGATCTAACTCCAAGCATGTGAGCGAAGTCAAGGTTTACTAACGCTCAATCCCGCTCAGCTCCTGACAGGTGCATATTCTCGATCAACGTCAGTGAGTATACATACATGTATATGTATTTTGCCGTCTATTAAGTCTGCCAATAGGGAAAGCAGATCGAAGAAGGGCAGGAACCAACGTAGATAGTTGTAGAACACGGTCTAGGTGGCCTTAGACTTGTTTCCCCCATCTGAATTTGTCCTGGCTGTGATACATGCGGCTGATCATGGCCAATGCATAACTCACTGACTCTTGGTTTTTTGTGTATATATGTAGCATCGATATACAGATATCAGCAATCTTAATTTCCACTCACATTGTCCATCGCTCCAGATTTCCACGTCCAAAGGTGGAAAGGGAACTCCGCCATAGCTTGTGGATTCCGCATTTTGAGAACCAAACCCCCAAACGTATAGGGCGTTTGTGATCGATAAAGTTAGAAGATCCAACCCCCAAAGTTACGGAAACTCCATATAGACGTAATAGTCTCGAGATAGCAACACCTGTGGAAATAATACTCGGAATTATCACTCATGTTAGCTTGAATCCACATTCTTCTTCTTTTGTCGCCAATGTTGACTTCTGTTATGGCCTATCAGTTGGTACGTGGAATTATATCTGCGTACTATATAGTAAGATCCGACCACCCTAACCCTAACTCAATATAAGGAAACCAGGTAAGATGCACTTATAGATGAAGTATTGAATTTATTTCGTCCGAGACCCTGAACTCCGTCTTCCCGCTTAGCCTCCCCGCCTTTTTGCATACTCTTGTAATATGAAGCATTTAGTATAGAAGCTTTCGGAATGCGGAATCCGAGAATCTTCTATATTTCTCCGCCATTAGACCCGAGAAGCCCTATGAAAGGCAGGCTTGCATCAACGCCCCTTAGATCACCCCCTTCTTCTATTTGATTTACATGCTTCTTATCTTGCTAGGGGTTCTATTTCGTTCCTTGATGTACATATGTATGTACACATAACTATATACATCTACTATGGGAGTTGGAACAGACCTGAATATGCCATATACAGATAGGTCGGCACTTGTATTCATATAGGAGGAGGCGTGTACCAATTCTGCAAGCTGCCGTCGTAGTATTCTCTTCACGTATATCTCTTGATTTATTTTCATTCTTTTATTCACTTGGCTTTTTGGGGGCCCCTAAAAACCAAAACGCACTGATGGCTAGTTTGCGAACTGCTCTCTGACATATCGTTTTCCGATATCGTTTTCCGATATCTTTCTCTATTTGGACTTTTTGTGTCATGAGAAGCTACTTGTATCTTGTGCATTTATCTGTTCCCCCATTCTCTTTACATATTGGTGGCTGAGCTCATGCCATGCTCATCCAACTCACAGACTTCCGAGGTTTCGGATCACATTTGTATTGCCTTGATGTTGGCGATTGGCTTGTTCTCATCGGTCACGAGATATTGAGCGGTCATTGTGTCCACCGCCGTTATCTTAAATCCGACACATTGGAGAGAATGAGTTCATCTACTACGTTTAGTAGCATATAGTTGGTCTATTCGAGTCATCTCAGCCTCGTCTTTCTCCTGTTTGAGGCACGAATTACGTGGTGGGAGCACCAACGACACAGTGTTATGGTTTGATTGGGGAAATCTATTCATGCTAATAATAATGGTGATAATAAAAAGAAGAGCTTGGTCCGAGAATGAGAGTGGACTTGCCTGTCTTCACCCGAGAGTCCGAAGAAATGCAAGAAGAGCAAAACAACAAAACATTGGTGCCAGAAGGCAACATGAACACCTAGATCGATGAAAAAATATCAATCAATTCTGCTGGTAAGTCGGCGGGTTACTCTGGAATCGATATTATATCTGTATCAGTTCGATGGGATGCTATGGCACGAAATATGAGACAGAACCCAAAAGAACGTGCAACAACCAACAATCGATATGCGCAAGAGACTGAGATGGGATTCATACGTTGTTGTAGATGCATACAACCTGTATAGATTCTCTACATCGACGACTGTGTGTTGGACCGAAGTGGCGCACCCTTGAAGTCTTCGTAGATTGGCTCCAGGCCTTCCCACGCTTCTGCTGGATTACCTTCGGGGCCTGCCTTTTCTCTACGCTTCCAGTACTCGCCACTGAACTTCCAGTAGTCCTCACCTGTGATATCACAGCGGGCTTTGGTAAACCAGGCTGGCCTAAACTCCTCGCCTTTCTGCTCACGCAGCCGACGACGCGAACGCTGCGCTTCCTCAAGTCGCACCTTCTCGTCAGCCGCGAAGTCATACTCGCCTTCTTCCATAGCCCGCTGATCGGGACGACGACGCGAATCTGTTGGTGCTAGCCATGGCTTGAGCTTGTCGTCAATGTGGTTGAAGCTCATGACAAAAGGTGTGAGGTTGAACGGAATTCCTGTAGGTCGTGGGTTGGCCTGCCAAATCAGGAACGCCTTGTTAGGGTCGTTGATGCTACCACGCTGGGCATTCTCGCCTGGGTCATCAAGAGTTGCCTCGTATCCGGGCGTCTTGCGAGCATAGAGTCTCGAGTTCCAGCGACCGCCCATGCTGTACACTACCTTGCCTGAAGCATCGACAATTTTACCAGCTGCTTGGTGGGCGCTTGATGCCTTCCAGCCACGGGGCTTGAATTCAAGGTAGCATATCTCTCCAGTTGTCCAGTTCTTGATTTCCATGGTACCATAGTTGTCAATAGCGGGGTTACCAGTGATGATACCAATGACTGTAGACGTCACCTTCTTCCAAGTGTACAGGTCCTCCTTACCACCAGCCGTAGGCCGTAGCTTGAGGAACCACGTGCCTAACGGGTTGATATCGAACGACTTGCCGTAAAACTTGGACCGCACCGAAGATTCACCCCAGTAAGTCCAGCGAGGCGACTCTGCCCACGCGGCACCAATTGGGGGGTGATGGCTTACTTGCTCAATGAAGAATCGATAGTTTTTGTCAGGACGGACATATTCAAAGGTCTCGCCTAGTAGTGGGTTGAAAGGCTTGGCTACTCGGCCAATGGTAGAAGCATACTCGGATGCTGCAAAGGCCGCTACATAGATTAGACGCTCAATGGAGTCTGAGCGCTCAGCTGCTGTATCAAGTAGCTCTGCATACTCCATGTCTTCACCGCAACGATATAGAAGTGAGGTGGGCTCGTTGAACGAGACGGGAAGCGTCATTTTGGTCATGTCCTTGCCAATCATAGACTTGAGAATACCCTGTAGAACGAGGATTAGTTAGTCAAATCAATTGTAGATAGTATGCATATCTAGTGCATGATTGTTACATGGTGAAAAGAAGATAAGACTTACCCATAGCGAAACCTTGGGTCTGTTGTCCTCATCCATCTTGAGACGAGTACGGATTCCATTCTCGTAACCTTTGAAGGAAGGCGAGATATCATTCTCAGCGTCACAACTAACAGTGACTGCAGTTGAGCTGTCAGCAACAGTCTCGGACGGAGGCATTTCGCCCAGTTCAATGTTACCGGCATCCACGGCATCATAGAACTCCTCTTCGTCTTCAGACGAGGAGTCAGACAGTGTGATATCGATGGCCGGCTGGCGGCTGGTCGTTTGGCGCATGGGAGGCGCTACAGCAGCTGTTGGCGAGACATCATTATCATCTTCAACATCCTCCATGATAGTAGTAGTAGGGGCCATAGAGGCACCGTCAGCAGTAAGAGCCTGTCTCAAAGCACGCTTGGTCATCTTGCGCTTTTGCTCAGCCTGGCCGAATTGCGTTTCCAGTTCTTCTTGTTCGCGGGCAAGTTTCGCCATGCTCTCTTCCCACATGCGACGCATTTCAACTTCGCGGTCGACACGGGACTGCCAGTACGCCTCTCGGTCCTTGGCTACCTTGAGAAGATCTCCAACAAGGCCAGTGAGACTGCGAATGGCACTGTCGTATGTAGATAAGGCCTGTACTACACTCGGATCGGATGTGTTGACGGTTGGTCCGTTACTCACCGCACCTTGACGAGGGATCTGAGACATAAGTGCCGTGTTTACCTGCGACATGGTTTCAAGCTGCAAACGAGCAGACTGTACGATGATTGAAAAGGCGTCCTTGCTGGGTGGCATGTTGCGTGTGCTCGTATCATCGCCATATTCATCGTCGTCGTCGTCGTCATCATCGTCATCCTGATAGACTGATTCACCGTTGAGTGTCATGGCGCGGTTGTCGTGGTCATCGTGTTCTTCATCTTCGCCACTACCATGACTGATTCCAGCACCAGAGTTGACTCCACTGGCGGTCTCGTTCCGCAGATTCGCGCGACTGGTAGACGCATTGCGTATGAGCGAACCGGACTGCGGGGCCTTGGTCGAGCTGCCGCCAAAATCCGACATACTGACATTTTCACTGGCAACATCACTGGGTGCCAGCTGTGAAGACTTGTCGTGCTCCTTGGCATGGCGTAGGTATTCGTCACGCCGCACTTTTTGGCGCTCCTCTTCTTTAGCTTGGTCTTTGGACCACTGGATAGAGTTGTTGAGAGCCCAGAACCAGCGCTTGGCTTCGACTTCGTGGTTAGCCTTGAGGGTGTACTTGACTGATGATTTACCAATGATCTCAAACTTGGTTTTATCGTCGGGGCTCATGTGTAACTTTCCGATACGCATGTTGATTGCACCACGGCAGGCGGAGCCAGCATCGTCTTGGTGTTTGGAATAGCTCAAGACACCGTCTTCGAGCACAAACCAGCGCAGCTGGTAACCCTTTCTATAGTTGGTCCATTTTTTAAGATAGCCACGCATTTCACGGGCTTCTCTGCCAGCTAGGGGATCGCTGGTGGCACCGGAGATTCCGCCCTGCGAAGCTGCGCCAAGAACGGCCTTTTCCTGGATTCCACGTTGAGCGGCCTGGGCAGCTGGCGATCTCTTGAGCATGGCACGAGTGGTGTCGTCCTTAGTGACGTCTTGTGGCAGCTTCCCCTTCCGATCGCGTTTGAAGGGATCGGCACCGTGCAGCAAGAGGAGTTGTATTAGCTGAGAATCACGCTTACGAGCGGCCTCGTGCAACAATGTGCCACCCGATTGAGCAGTGATAGGCTCAGTCACAAAATCAGGATTATTGACATCCAGAACGGCATTGAACCGCGGTTCTTCCAACACATCCCGAAGCAGTCCATAGTTCTGTTCGTTGATGATCTCCTGCACCTGCTTGATCTTGTTCTCAGTGAAGAGGGCGCGCGAAAGGTGCAGCTGTTGAAATATTTCCGGATTCCGGGAAAGGTCGATGGGAGAGCGTCCCTGGAAGTTGACCACTGAGTCGTTGATTCCAGCCTGCTCAAGCAGAAGGTGCACAGCTTGCGTGCGTCCTTGCTGGGAGGCGATGTGGAGCGGTGTGTTGCCCTCTTTATCCCTAGCATTGATGTCGACGAAGCCTACGCCATCAGACAGAATGTACTCGATGACCTGGGTCTCGGCGCACTGAATGGCAAGATGGAGTATGGTAGTGTCTTCGAGAGGCCCGGTAGCCGTAGCGGACATGGACGAGGTGCTCTTGCGGGGCGCTGACTCGGAAGTTTCGCGGATTGCCTTGGAGATTGAGGCGGTATCGCCACTGCGAAGAGCTTCGACGATGCGGAATTTCCGCAGCGACTGCTCCAGGGAAACGGTGCCCTTATCTGTGTAGCTGATGCTTCCTGTGCGGCCAGGATGCCCCGAAGGCAGAGAAGCTGACACTGAAGGCGGGCTGGTCGACGCAGCAACTGAATGGTGCGATGGGACGCGGCTGCCCGTAAGCGAGGCGGTCGACAACTTGGAGCTGTGGCCTCGGGCGGCGGCTGGCTGCTGCATTTGGGGCGATGGAGGCGTGCCTCGAGCTGAATTGCTAGCAAAATTTAGTGTGACGGGACGTGTGTCGAGTTGAAGAGAGCCTTCCTCGGCGGTTGGGGAGATATCGGTTTGTTCTTTGAAAGTTTCGGTTCTGCGGCGCAATAAAGCCTTAGCGGCTGAAGAGCGAGAACGCTTATGGGTAACGCTGTAGTAGAAAAAAGAATTGGCCAGTTAGCTTTGTGACGTTGAAATTGGCTTGGCTTGTGCCAGATAATCCAGCGAATTGTTTATGTAAAGCAAGCAGGTGGGATGATTGGAAAATGAGGAATGGAGCCCCTCCCTCAAAGCATGAAACAGAACCGCTGTGCTATGTGCTATGCTATGCGCTATAGTTGGTACATACATAGCTTGTAGCTTGTAGCTTGTACAAATATAGCGCCCTATATAGCCAATGAGAATAGGATGGGTGTTCATATAGGCTCAATAAAGGCGAAATAGAGGGGCCCGGCACTAGAAGGGGAGAAAACAACGGAGTCTAAATAGGCCTGAACACCACTATGTCGAAGCAAGAAAAACAGACACGCTTTTTCTCGACATTCATTAAGACCTTGGGGAACCACATCGAGGCCAAGAAGCCAGACGAGTGCAATTGGATTGAATATGTGAATACAGCAGCCAGCCCCACGATGTAGCGCAGTATAGTGTAGATGTAAGAGTGACTGAGGACACCAATGGAGATAGTTGGTGGCGCAAAGGAACAAGGATGAAGGGGATGAGGCAGGCGGGACTTGATATGATTGTGACAGCAATTTGAGTTTGCCATTATTTGCATATGCTCTACTTTCTCCAAGAAGAAATGCAGTACCGTATGATAGATACAAGGCAGCCGAGTGACACTGACACTACAGTGAAATATAGTTGTATGTGCATATAGACACCTGCGGTGCAGCTTCGCTGATAGGAGAACCATGGGCATCATCGAGACACGAGATAGAAACATACCTTTCTCCGGTTTCTGACATGGTGGCAGTGCACAAAAACCAACGAAAAGCCGCTGATGCGATGGACTGCAGGCAATGACGATGTGGATTCGGTGAGAGGCAAAATCGCAAGAGACAGGTAGTTAGTCAGCAGCGCAACTTCAGCACGGCTAAGCTCTAACTTCAGGTCGCTTTGCACAGTGCCAATGGCCACGAGAAAGACAGCACACACACGAGAATTGTCGTCGTACTGCAGCGGCAGCTTCTGCTTATGTTGTTCGAGTATTCAAGTAGATCGAGAAATAGAGAGTCGGACACGGCCAGGCCACAGAAGATCGGTCAATGGACGGGTCGAACCAGGTTTCGTCTCGATAAGGGGAGGTCTGGTAGGCCTAGACTGGGTCAGCTACAGAAGAAGATGGAATGATAGAAACAAGAAAAGGAAAGAAAAAAGCACAGGCGGCTAGGTTATGACTATTCCTAGGCCTACAAAGTACGTGATTAGAAAAATATCAGATTATGTTAAAAGAAATACTTAGACATCCAAAATGAAGACAAAAAGGTTTGCGAAATTCAAAAATTGCGGCCGGCGTTGGCTTGAGGCGGCGTTTTGAAAGATAGGAAGCTTCCTGGATTCGGCCGCTGCAGGATTCCAGGAGCCAAAAGAAGCTATTCCGTTGCCCGAACTGCTCTTACTGCTATTGCTTCCCATGGATTTTGTTCCTGCCAAATTCTGTCAGGAGGCATTGCCCCATAGGCGGTGGAGCAAGTAGGTTGGTTAGCAGCACGTGACGACTACCATTACATCATGGGGTTACAGCATGGTTTATCTAAGGGTTTCAATAAGCAAGTGTTTTTAATGTTTTAGTATGATGCATTTTATCGGCCATGGAGTACTATGTATGAAAGAACAAAAGAGAGAGTATCAAATAAATATTCCGTGCCATCTTACAGCATCATGGTCAGCATAGAAAAGAGAAAATTAAATCGACGTCGATGGGTAATATTGCCCAATATATCGGTTGTGTTACATGTAAATGTATCACACTATCTTTGTAGTGTCCACCTATAGAACCAACATCATGATGACGAATGAGCACAGAGCTGCTAGACCGCTAGCACCAATGCTAGACGCACTGGCAGTGACTGGCACTGTAGTCTTAGCAGGAGTGGAGATTACAGTGTTGCTTGAAGAAGCAGGCTTGACAGGAGATGCAGAACCGCTCGCAGAGGGAGCATGGGCTTGGGTGCTAAAAGCAGTGGAAGAAGATGCACTGGCACTGACAGGAACAGAGCTGACTGCCTTCGAACTGACAGAGACTACAGGGTTCGATTTGGCAGGGATCGTGTTGGCGGTAGTGGAAGGAAGATTAGTAATAGCAGTAGTGACAGTCTTTGCCGGCACTCCAGAAGACTTTGAAGCGGAAGAAACAGAGGAGACGGCAGGCTTGGTAGAGCTGGCACCACCGTTAACGACCGAAGATGGCTTTATAGACTTAACAGCGGTAGAGGTAGCAGAGGCCTCATCAACGGAGCAGACAGTTGTAGAAACAGCCACAATCTCAGTCACGATCTTAGTGGCATGATCGGGGCAGTCAGTCACAGTGTCGGGGCAATCAGTGACGGTGAAGACATTAGTACTGAAGACGGTTGAAGTCGTGACAGGCTCGTTGGTGATGGTAGGCTTGGTAGAACTAGAACCACCATTAACGGCCGAAGATGACTTAGAAGACTTAACAGCGGTAGAGGTAGCAGAGGCCTCATCAACGGAGCAGACAGTTGTAGAAACAGCCACAATCTCGGTCACGATCTTGGTGGCATGATCGGGGCAGTCAGTCACAGTGTCGGGGCAATCAGTGACGGTGAAGACATTAGTGCTGAAGACGGTTGAAGTCGTGACAGGCTCGTTGGTGATGGTAGCCTTGGGTGTTACGGCAGAGGTAGGGGCAGTGACACCGCTGGAGACAGCAGAAGTAGACTCAAGACAGACGGTAGTGTACTGGGCAACTTCAACGGTGGTGACCTTTCCAACCGGGCAATCGGTGACAGTGGCCTCACAAGAGGTGACTGTGTAAACGCTAGTAGTGTATACAGTGCTGGTAGTGTACTGAGCGAGAGAAGTGTACGATCCAGTCGAGTTGGCGAACTTTCCAGTGGCAGAAGCGCTCGAGTTGAAATAGCCAGGAGCAGTAGCGAAAGAAGTTCCAGTAGGAGCACCGGAAGTGTATAGGTGGGGGAAACCAGAAACGGCAGTTCCGGCAGAGGTATGCGAAGCACCAGCAGATACTAGCGAAGTCGAGCTGGCTGAAGAGACAGCCTTGATAGAAGTAGCCTTGACTGATGCGGTGGGGAAGTATTTGCCAATGATAGAGGTGGCGTTGGAATAAATGTCAGAGATCATCACAGCAGGGGTACCAACGCTATTACCGGTGGCGTACTTCTGAGTCGACGAAGTAGCACTCTTCGAGGTCTGGGTTGACTTGGATGTGGCTTCAGCATATACCGAAGAGGAAGAAGCCTTGGTAGTGCTGGAGCTGTTGAAAGTCGAGGTGCTAGAAGTCGAGCTGGTGGTGGTAGTCGAGCCGCTAGTGGTAGAGCTGCTAGAAACAGTAGCAGTCAAAGCAATGCTTGAAGTAAGGCTTTCATCGTCGCAGCCGCACGCCATAGCCTCCTGGACGTACTGGTTATACGGAATACCATCCAGAGTGTTGGCATAAGCGCGAGCAGCATCCCACAGCGAAACACCACCGAAGGAAGGCTTGTTGCGGTAAGCACAGATCAGCTTTTGTGTTTCCTCGACACCGATAAGACCGCTTCCAGCCGCACCAGGACCGCCAGCCAGGCCAATGTAGATCTTAGCATCCTTGTTGGCGGTACCGACTAGGTAATCGTCCCACGCGTTGTAGTTGAAGCCAACAGCATTATCGGCGCCACAGCTGGGGTTGTTGTAGAACTGGATCATCAAGGCGTCGAACTTGGCGTTTTGGATGATGGTCTCCATCTGGAACCACTCAGAGGATAGAGGGCACTGAGGAGCAGCAGTGAGCATAAGGTCAGGCTTGGTCTCGGCACTACGCGAACGCAGGTGTTCGATAAGGGCAATCCAAGGAAGTTGGTTGGCTAAACGAAGATACATTGATTAGAGAATGTCCATTGTATGTCGTACGGAGATAGTTCAATAGTAACTTACGGAATTTGCTTTCAAGATCAAAGTCGAATCCATCGATTGAGGTATGGGCGTTGCCGTTATCAAACGGTCTCGGGACATCGAGGGATGGGTTGTACGGACCAAAGGCATCGTACAGGAAATCAGCAAAATCCACAGCAGTCTCGTTACTTGAGATGCCATAGCCGCCGGCCGCGGCATTGTTCCAACCACCGATACTCAGCATGATCTTGACACCGGCAGCTTGGCAGATAGGGATATCCTGCTGGACAGCAGGGCAGTCTAGAAGCTGCGATTGCTTGCCATCCTTGACGAAGAAGATACCGGGACAGTGACCAGTCATGTTCAGGCTGGGGTAGCCAGTGCCGGTTTTGTCGTTCTCCGGCGAAGTATTGATGAAGCCGATAGTGATAGAGCCGGGCTTGTTGGAAGTACAGTAGTCGGCGAGACGACGTTGTATGTTGCTGTCCTGACCCTGTATTGGAGAAACATTCAAGTCAGTTTAGAGCTCATAGATGATACCAAGTTTGCTCGCCAAGATTATCACAAGACTTACCCAGTACATGTTCAACTTGCCAGTTCCAGAGCACTCTGAAGTGGCAAGTGCCGGAACAGCACCGGCCACTAGCAGAGCAGCAAGTGTTCTGGAAACCATCGTGAAGTATATCAACATATAAAGCTTGATTCAAGAGATTGTAAGTTGGTCAAAACCAAAGAGTATATACTCTCAAGATAGCAGTGGAGCAAAAAAAAAAAAAAAAGGGCAAAAGAGGGCAGAAGAAANNGTGGAGCAAAAAAAAAAAAGGGCAAAAGAGGGCAGAAGAAAGAGAGGACGCAAACGATAAAAGCTTGCTATGCCGAGTTTGGCTGTTGCGATAGAGTGAGTGTTGATGAAGAAACTTCACGATGGAGGATGCCTGGAAGAGAGATAAACAAGAACAATTCGAGTACGGGACACGAGACTGTTATATGCTCACGCCAGATACATCTTAGTCTAACTAGTGATTGATGTTTCTAGTCGATAGTTTGGTTGGTAGAGTATTCCAGCATCCCGCTCCAGTCTCGTTGTATGTGCTCGATACGGGAAGGGCATGGATGGATGGGGACACTATCAGGTCGACCACTTACCACTCAGACTTATCTAAAATAATACATGAACGCTTGTTTGTCTTGTTCTAAGCAGCAAGGACTTGCCGCTGCAAAACAAAAGCAGATTTAGAATTCGGCCACTCATATCCAAGCACTAAGCTAACTTTTCGGTCGTGCTTCTCGTCACCCTGTATTTATTTATTGGGTTCTAGGCTAAAGCGGATGGCTCGTCCTTGTTTATACGGGTGGAATCATGTTCGAGCAACAACTTTCCGTGCTAGAATATACTTATCTCCGAGCATAATTGAGTAGTTCCGGGCAAAGTACATATATACGTACTAATGTATGCAAATACTATTAGTAGAAACGATGTCTCCCTTTTGGCATTGGTCTTCAACACTATCTTATTGACAAGTGCAACCCAAACTACAATTGTCCTATTCTGTCACCGAAGAGTAAGCTAAATCCTATGCAGGTACCACAGTCTTGTTCCTGGAACTGTTACATATATGACTAAACATCTCCCTCTCTAGGTTATCCGAGAAAGAACTCCATAAAAAAGGCACCAGGCTTGATTAGAGCAGCGAAGGGCCGATGTTGTGCGGGTTATCCATTTTTATCTAGCGCCAAAAATGTGTTCTAAAACAACAAATGGGCTCGTAGTGGCAAGTCTGATCACAGTGTAAGTGAGCTTCTATTGGTATTTTTCTTCTTCTATTTATACAGGGGGTATAACAGGGGATATAAACAGAAGCCGTAAACTGTGAATAAACAAAGCTCAGATCAATTCTGGGCTATACCTGTACAACTATATGTAAATAACTAAGATAATCTGGTATATAGCCAGACATAACTAACAATTACAAGTTGGTTTCTTCAGGTAGACAATACATAGTCAAGTCAACAGTCACAAGCATGTATGTAGTAATTATATCAAGCAGACAGACGTAAGGGATTTAGGCATCTTCGTTCTTTTTTATGGCTGGAACTTAGCGGGAACAGGGGGTATATTCCGTAGAACTAAGCATATCCAAGGTTTAAGGAAGAGAAAACAAGTTTAGTTTTGCAGAGACTACAATGTCACGTTCTTGTCGTTTCTCTAAGGGACTAAGAAAGAGGATAGCCAGATCTGATGCTTTCATTGCAGATAGTGGTATCCTCGCTAGGCAGACTAGAGGTATTCGGTTGACAAACCAAAAAAAAAAAAAAGAGAAAACTAGCCAGACGCCCGGCTAGGCGTCAAGTCGTAGGATTAAGGTAGCATCGCCTACCATCATGACACGATCATTCAAAGGTCTCTTGACATTTGTATATTTTTAAGATTTGTCCATCCGTTGAAATCTAGGATGAGGGTGTTAGATCCAGTAATCCATGTGACCTCTGGTAGGAAAATGCAAGGAGAGCATCATAAAGATACAGTAAGTCGAGTGGCTTACTATAAGCCAGACCGTATGTAAAGGTTATAATATAACATTTTCTCCTGGTCGACACCTTCGGTCTTGCTGGTTTGTTGTTTGTCAGTGTGTTCGTAACCTTAACTTCAAGTCAAAAACTCTACACTAGCTTCTCATCTGATTCATCAGTTAGTTTTTTACTACTTTGATATTCCCGGAATCCGGCTTAGTAGCAATGTGTCGTCCTGTATGATCATCCTGATAGCTTATCACACATTTGTAACATACTACCAGATCGAGAACCGGTGAGCTATACATCTAGCGTTACCATGATATAGCTATGGCTTTTGCTACTATTGGCGGATGATACCAAGCACTAGTAATTAGGTGTCAATCATATAGCTTAATCTCCTGTTCTCTCCAAGCGGTTGCAACCCACGTGTGAGTCCTCACCCTATCAAAATCGGATTTACTTACACCTGTGTAATTATCAGATAGAGTAGAGGAATAAACTCTTTAGGGGGATGGACAAAGAAGGGGAAAGGAAAAGAAAAACTAGTGCTCCCTAGCAAGTATCACGATCACATCGGACCTGTATAAACTTTGATTTCGCACTCAGTTTCCTCTTTGGGACGCTAAATACTACGCTATGCTGATAGGTTAGATCGAGTACAAATCCAACATCATATGTACATACGGTACAAAGTCAAAAAGCACAGTCAAATCAGAATCAAACATGCCATAAGTACTATATTTCAGCTCATTGATATCAAGTACACACAGACATAGTTTGTCTTTGGAAAGAACTTAGGCCAGGCTAAAAAACACGTTCTCTTATATGGCCAATTCTTTTCATGATCAAGTTATGTTAAGTAAGGGTACTTCACGCCATTCAGGCCTATTTCTGTACATTTTTATGCCCTAAAAACAGGAGGCTGTCCGACATGGTTTATTTACATATAGGGCCAGCCAAGATCTTATTATAGTAGGAAAATTCTAGAAACAGAAAATAAAGTGTACGCTTCGAGTCGACCTTTATTCCAATACATACTGTACAATGCAAATGCATAAAATCCGAGAAAAAAGAACTGCGAGGTCCTGAACCCGAGTTTTTCGGTGACAGCGGTCGAACCAAACTTATTATTACCAAATTTATATCGGCCTTTCTCTCCTTTTTCCGCTCAATTGTACAGCTGTGGTAAAAATGTAGATATACAATCAGGAGGGATCGCCCATTTCCGCTTTATTAACCTTTTTACATGTAGTCAGTTTTTCACTTACCTAATTTCATGCTCTAATCAAAGAAGCCATCAACTCGCGGTACGGCACCTAGATAGATAGAAACACACTCAACCTAATGAAGAAGCAAGATTCATCGTAAGCATGGCACTAGTCAGTAGCGCCTAGGATACGAGGAATTCCTCTTATATTGAGGCTCTGATCCTGAACAAGTGGGGTTGGTTACAAATAGCATTCATGGGTTTCACGGTACATGACATGATGATGTTGTTTTTGATATATCATACGGAAAATGTTGAGTGAAAAGGCTGTCATTGCAATGACTAAACATCAATTCATATCAAGCTTCTATATAATCTACATTGAACTAACAATAACAATATCTTATCTTGATTCGGGTTCGAGCTTGATTTCCCATTCCCGACGCCGTCGACGAATCATGACGTTGTTTTGTCTTCTTACGCAGTGTCAAGAACGACGACCTCTGCCTCAGCAGAGCCGATACTCTCGACTCTGATGATGTCGTCCCTGGCAACATTATCGACAAAGATACCATCGCCTTCACTGAGAACAGCATCAGCGTCATCACGGCCATCCAGGCGGATCTGACTCTTGCCACCCTTGGTCATAGTGACATGAATATAGACTTTTCTCTTCGTAGCTTCGGCTACATTAGCCCCGATACGCCACTGGAAAGTCTTGCCTGGCTCGATGATGCCAGCGCCCATAATGAAATCAGCATGAATCGGAATAGTGCCGGGAATCTTTGGTACAGCTTCCAACTCCTCGGCCTTTGTGGCTTCCTCGCCGGCCTGGAGGGGACTCAAGATAGGCACAAAGGCCTGTCTCTTTGCCTCATCTGAGAAATGTTGGTTGTGGTAAGCCGGCGGTAAGCCCTTTTTCCACGGGATAGCCCAGATCTGGAGGAAATGCACTGTTTCGGAAGTGTGTTCGTTGAACTCAGAGTGAGCAATACCAGTGCCGCCAGTAGTGAACTGAACATCACCGCGCTTCATGCGCTTGAACTTTTCACTCTCGCCACCCTCGTTGCCCTTGCTCAACATGGAGTCACGATGTGTCAACTCGCCTGAGAGGATATAGCTGAAGATCTCGAAGTCGCGGTGCGGGTGGGTGGGGAAGCCAGAGTTGGCCTTGACGCGATCTTCATTGAGCACACGCAGAGCGCCAAAGTGAGTGAACTTGGGGTTGTACCAGTCGGCAAAACTAAAGGAGTGGTAGGTGTTGAGCCATCCGTGATCGCTGTGACCACGGGCCGACGAACGGTGTGGCGTGAACTTGGCGTGCTGGAGGGACTTGGACATGGTATTGACAACAGCGCTAACAATGTTCTTAGGTGTGGTGGACATGTCAGATCTCGTAGTTGTTGGAGGGACTGTTGTTGACTTGGTCAGGATAGTGTCAGAAAAGGGTGGTATTGAGTTGATATCAGATATAGCGGACGATAGTTTGAAGTTGCTACTAAGAATCTGGGGTAAAGACGATATCTGAGAAAGCAGATGTAAGCCGAAATCAGTGTAGATGATGATGGACAGAAAAATGACTAAGATCACTGACCGGGGAGAAAACAGTGACATTTATAGACGCTAGGGAAAAGTTGCGGGAACTAGTAAGAAGAATCTCGAATAAAGAAGAAAGTTGTTAATGTTATGAATTACCGATTTTTACTAAAATCTGCTATCCGGCTTAGGAATTATACAGCTTGAGTAAGGAAGTTTTAGCTTTATGTTGTCTATTAGTGTGTAAGCTAAGCTTGCTTATAAAAGCTTTTTGTCATGCTTACATGTGGTGTCAAGAGAGAACTCCACTATAAAGTTAAAATCCTTTGCCACGTATCAAATAGGGTTAACTGAGGGTTTTATGTTTTGTCAGCGGAGTTGCTGAAGTCCGCACTTGAGTAGCACCAGCTGTCACCAGCTGTCACGAGCTGTGGTGACGAGTGACCCACAGTGCTGCTTTGCCGCTCTTTAGACGCCAAGGGTTAGGGAACCGAGGCTCGGCATATCAGTCTATCTGTGCATTATTTTTGCTATGTTGTAACGGAGCAAAGCCTGGTTTAGACGAGATAATACAGTAGTAGCAGAGATTCAGCGACTAGGAGGTAGACTGCACTTGGATCTTTGCATTGCGGCTTTGATCCTCGGCAATAGTAATGAGAGCAAAGAAAGGGCATTAGCTGTCTTTACTATTTAGCTGTTGATCTTGGAACTGTTTGTTCACCTTGTTGACAGCCCTGAAATTAGAAAGTTAGAAAAATAAACCCAGCGGAATCAAAGGCGAGCGCCAAATCTAGCTTTTTTAAACTTGATTGCTACGCTGAGATCGCATATTCGCATTCTCTTTCAGAGGTGCATTTTCTTTTTCTGATTCCCAGTGTTCTTCGCCCTGACTTTTTATCACATATCGCAAAAACTGACTTCGCACGACAGATCAGTAATCACATCTGAATCTGACCGTTGTTGCGACACCCTTTCTCTCCTATCTCGACCAGCTGTACTCTATCTTCTCTCTCATGGCTCCGCCCAAGTCCAACCGCGGCTTCTCGGCCAGCGCCGCACCTAAATTGGCTTCTACTACTTCTTCTGCCATGTCTAGTATGCCGGCGCCTGTTGAAATCGACAAAGCCACTGTGTTACCACCGCCGCCGCCCAACCCGGCGCAATCGCCTATCGAGAACACGCTGGACGTGACTGAACTTCGCGAAGTAGAACCTGTACGTATAAGTACAGATCCTCTGATATAGCGCTCTCTCTCTCTTTCTGACACTTTCTTTCTCTATCAAGGATATCTTCACCAACACGCGCCCTCCGTGGCATCCGCCCAAGGCCCGCGGCATCTTTGGTGGCGGCGTCATTGCCCAGAGCATCACCGTCGGCCAAAAGACCGTCCGATCCGACTTTGTCATTCATAGCTGCCACTGCTACTTTCTTCTTGCCGGCATCGCCACTGCGCCACTCGTATACCATGTTGAGCGCGTGCGAGACGGCCGCTCGTTTGCCACGCGCACAGTACAAGCTCGTCAGCGTGGTTCCTGTATCTTCACCATCACCATGTCCTTTGTGCGCCGTAACTCGGGCGGTCCCAAGTCCATGCAACACGCCCTTCCGGCACCGAAACCGTGGGATGCTCCGCCTATACCCGTCGATGATCAGGATGGAGATCCGCGCTCGGCCGATGATAATGAGAATGTACCGTTTTTTGCTCGCGCTATCCGCATGACTGGTAAGCTTGACGCGCCTGGAGTGCACCAGCGTCGCTTCCAACATTGGATCAAGGCTCGTGGCACCATAAGCACACCCATCGGCTCGGCTGAGCACATTGCCGCCTTGGCCTATATGTCTGACTCGTCATTTGCCGCTTCTGTACCACGTATGCACGGCGTGTGGCGCTTCCACATTCCGGCTACCGATCCCGTTCCCGAGCACTTCCGTCATTCCATCTGCGAGGATGTTGACAAGGACGGCAAATTCAATGGCTTGGAGCTCTCAGAGGTCGGAAACCGGCCGCGTATCGGCATGCTCGTCAGTCTAGACCATAGCATCTACTTCCATAATCCACAGGCTATCAAGGCTGATGACTGGATGCTGATAGAGGTTCACAGTCCCTTTTCGGGAGACGGTAGATCCACTGTCATCTCACACATCTTTGCACAGGACGGCACATTGTTGGTCACGTGCGTCCAGGAAGGCGTCACCCGCCTCGACCAAAACGGTCCAGATCCTGTGAACCCCGACGTGCCCAAGGTCGAGGAAATCAGTGAGCCATTCAAAGCAAAGTTGTAGGCCAAGGCCATTGAGTTTTTTTTATCTCTTCTTTTTTTCTTTCATTTAATATCTCCCTTGCCAGAATAGCTTCTTAGATGGACTTATGTCCGTTATTAGATCTGTTGTGTCACACTGTTGATACAGCCATATATTTTTCACAAGCCTTTCAATAGACTTCGATATCTACTTTTTAATACAAGAGAGTGAGCGTGAGCGTGAATGTATTTAAATACACGAAGCAAATGTATAATTGATGTATATTAGCGATGTATCACGAGATAATAAGAAATGAAAAATCGACAAATCATGTAATAATAATAAAAGAGAGAGAGTTCCAAGTATAATGAAAACTAAACAGACGATGGGGAAAGGAAAGAGCTAATATGGCCTTGTCAGATACTACTAGCGTGTTTCTGAGCATGATACAAAGCCACATATGAGTTCAAACAAGAAGACAGCAAAAATAGGGATACCTGACTACCGTCACCGCCTTGGGTGAAGGCCATATCATAGACTCCCTAGAGTCTCGGCATAGTCGCCGCAGAAGCTAGCAATGACGGCCGCTTCAGCCTGGACCGTTTCCTCCAGCAAGAGCATGCGAAGAGGCCAAACAAACTCGTTAGAAGCATCCATTGACCCGTTAAGTAGCCCAGTGCAATGTTCCTTAACAGTAGACCGATTGCCGCCAAAGCGACTTAGCTTGAAAGTCTTGACGCGATCAGTAAACGGTTGCTGTAGCATTACTTTCTGGAACGCTTCAGCGCTATCGACGGCTTGGCCGTCCGTGATCAGCGATGCCATGACATAGCCGTCGATAGCTTCACGTACCGCTCCGGAATTCTTATGGTTCCAGGATGTAAGATACTCGAGGGCGGAAGGCGGGAACGACGACTCGAATATGCTTGTGCGCCAGTTCCCGTACGAAGAGAATAGCAGAGGCACCCAGCTGGCTAGATCAGCGTTGGTGGTATTGAGTCCGTTGACATACACGCCGGCAGTTGCACAGAAGAGATTCGAGACATCGACTTCTTGCGTATCAGTAAACTTCTGGTGATAGGCTATGTTCTTCTTGGACGCGATATCTATCAGGGCGGGCGAGACGTCCCCAGACAGCTTGCGGTTGAGATAATCGTTGCATGACGTCCAGCGTAGATAGTCTATCGAAGGAAGAATACCGTTACTAGAGTTGTAGGAAGAAACCGCCTTATCGACACTCTGGATCCAGTCGAAGGTTTCATTGGAGCTCAGAAGGCTGTTGTCGGGAGTTATCTGGGTGAAGAACGCTTTGCTGGGCTCTAGATAAGCTTCAGCACCGTCAAATGACTTTATGATCTTGGCCATGCATGACGACCCCGTGGTAAGCAAGGCCTTCCGGAATGCGGCGTGATGATCTTGGTCGCCGAGCAAGGCCAGAATCTGCATATAGTCGGTAGGCGTTAGGTCACACAGGCCGTCCTGGACATAACAACCAGGTAACGACATCAGAACTGTATCCTCACCAACGCTACAACCCTTCTGAGCCGCGATCACAGGCACAAGTGACCTCTGGACACATCTCTCGGCCTTTGCAAAATACTGAGCTGCTGGTGCACTTAGACTGGCTTTGGCTTGCTGAAATCCTTCGCAAACATGGGCAGCTCTAAAGATCGCTGTATCCATCGAGGTACAACCCAGGCTTTGCTTTGCACAGGACCAATAAAACGCACAGGTATCGGTTGCAGGAGTCGAGCAGATGCTTTGGCACCGTGAAAGTCCGGGGCAGGTCGAGCAGGAGGCTGATGCGTCGCAGATACCGGTGTCTTTGACAATGACTTGGGATTGATAGTTGGCGTCGGCGACATTGGATACTGCCATTTTGAACTCTACAGCGCTGATTCCGGAGTCGAGATGGAGCTGGAGGCTGTTCCAAGGACCAAAGCCGTACTGGTCAAAGTAGCCCTTGCCAAGGCTGTCCGGTCCATGGATCTGGACTTGGCCGCTCTGTCCATCGTTGCCCCGGACGGAAACATAGAAGAAATCGTTGTACGGCATGTCCCATTTGCCAGCCGCGGCTTCATAGGATTGCAGACGATACAAGATGTAGGCAGTCTTGCTTCCACTTGCGCTGTCTTGGCTTGATACTGCAAAAGTCTGACGGCCGACTTGGGTGCTGACCTTGCCGTCGGTCCAAGTCACTGCTACACTATTGTTTGTACTACTGCCTTGCGTGGAGGCGTTGTCCTCAAATTGCCGGAGAGGAAGCATACGAACGTTGCCCGTCCACCCTTTGTTTGCCGAGGAGCCCTGAAGAAGAGGAAGCGAGGCGTTGTTTAGAGTATCCTCGACTAAAATAAAGGCATCGTTCGTCTTACCACCCGGAGAGGCACAGACGCCCTGAGCCAAAGCAAGAGATGCAACATAGCTAACACTATGCTTGGGAACAACATCAAAAGAAGCAACTCCAGCATCATTAGTCATGGCTATGGCTTTGGCATCAGGATGCGCAACAGATTGCATCACGACCTTGGCGCCATCGGCCGCACTTCTATCGCTATTCTTCACCAAGACGGGCATGGACTCTGTGCCTAGAACGAAGCTCCACGCCTTGCTGATGACGTTTTGGGCCGAGTCAGCGACCACTACCGACACATGTGCAACATCCTCCACGCCGTCGAAGATGCCAGGAATGTGAACAGAGTTCTCATTGCAGACAAGATCTGTGATGGCTTTATCGTTCACCATGGCGGAGCAGCTGTTGATTTGGAAGTTACTGCCACACTGGAGCTGGATGCTCAGAGCCTCATCTGCTTTGTTGAAACCGCTCTCGGAAAGACTAGAGCCCACTGCTAGGGTAAGCTCCGGGAAGCAAACCCTATCGTCGTCACTAGAGGCTCTATGCAGAAGCTTGACCGTCTGGCTGGACAAGCCAGAGTCCTGGCTCCAATCGACGTTTGAGCCTGTACTTGTTTCCGAGCTACCCAATTCCGAAGTTTGCGTAGATGACGTGGAAACTGAAGATGCAGGTCGCGTGTTCCAAAGAGGAGGGCCTACGCGAGATGTCGTGTACGGTACGATGGTGGTAGATGTTGTCTCAGTGCCTGATACTATAGCAACATTAGTCTCCCATGTCTCCCCGTTGTCGGTATCTACAGAATCATTGGGCCATTCCCAGGCGGTTTGAGAGGCCACTGACGTAATAGTAGAACTAGAGGAAGATATCAGTGGCACCGTCGGCGTAGATACGTTGGTAAAAGTGCCTACGCTGCTGCTAAGCGTAATTGCGCCGCTTGACCACACTGGAACACTGGAGGCCGACATGACAGGCAATGTGTCGCTTGTGAAAACAGATAGAGAAGTGATGAGAGAACGTGGGATTATCTGGGTGCGGAGGGTTGATGGAATAACAGAAATAGCAGAGTTAAGAATAGATAATGTATGACTTCCAGTGTTTAGTGTTGGTGAAGCGAGGTCTGAGGATAGTCCGACGGGGTTGGGACTCGACAGGATACTGCTAGAAAAGACAATAAGAGTAGGAGAAGAAGGCGAGGAGAGTGAGATTCTGGGCCTTGTTGAAGAGGAAGAAAACACGATATTTGAAGTAGAAACAGAATGTTTAGTAGTCAAGCTACTGATTCTATCACTACTATAGCTTTTGAGTTCAAAATCGGCCATTTTCCGTAGCAAAACATGGCCGCTAGTACGAGACATGGATGCCGAGAAGTCTGAGATCTTTGTTTCTATGACGGTACACAAGATTTGATTAGCTTCTGGATCCAGGCCATTCTCGTCTGAAGTTATGTGCTCTTCTTGGCAGACATGGATAACCATGTCCAGTAAGGATAAGGGAATATAAATGGAAGACATACTGGTGATATTTGGCGCAAGATCTGAGGTAGAGGTGACTAGACCGCTATGGATAGATTTAGGGGGCAATGTGGTAGTTGGAGTTATCGATGTATTGACCCAAAGCACAGACGATGAGGACAATGTCTTATGCAATGTCCCAGAAGTATACGAGCCGTTGAGAGTACTCGGCCAAGTAGAAGTACTAGTCGGCACCATACCTTGCGACGTCGGGCTCATGCTGTCCTCCCAGGTATTCGAAGATGCCAACGAAGAAGACGTATTGGTGAAGACTGTAGAGGAACGTGACTTGAATGTGCTGCTGTGATCGATTGTCGAAGAAGTTGTCCACATCGTTGTCGTAGCCGCAGAGCATGAGACGCTACTAGTGCAATAGCTGCTGGTGAAGTTGCTCGTTGACAGAGAGGTGGACATAGTAGAGCTGGGACCTGGTCTGAAACTGGTGGTCGTCAAATTACCGACTTGCGTAGCTGAAGATATGGCTGAGGTGGATCCTACTGAGACAGTAGGCCAGCTATAGTCACTAGTAGAAGCTGAGTACTTAATAGAGTTCGAGGATGATGTAGAAGTATCGGCACTGGATGGGCTTGGCCATGGTGGAAGATATGGTGGCAGCGAGTAGGTTGAAGTTACTGAGACTGAAAGCGTCAACCCACTAGAGTATGCATCCAGGGCAGACGAGGCTGATGTTGTACTGCTAGTAGTAGTGGCTTCAGTGCAAGTATCTATAGGCGAAGTAACGGGACTACTAGTTTCGGTGCTGGAGGTTACTGCACCATAAGCATAAGAGGGTAGCTCAAGTATGCTTGACGCCGAAGACAACGCGTTGAAGCTGTAGGGAGGTAGGTATCCTACTAGTGAAGTAGATCTATCAATGCTAGTACTAGTGCTAGTGACAGTGCCGGTACTGATGGTGGTCTCATATTCTTCGCACGACGAGGTACGGCTGGTAGTCGAGTATGCTGTTTCATACGGTGATGGAGTAGGTAGAATAACCGGAGGTACTAGCGAGCCGTATGCAATGGGCAGGGACGTGCTATAAGTGGTGCTAGAGCTAGAGATGATAGTCGAAGTCTCTTCAAGGCAAGTAGTATCGCTATGGATCAAAATCGTGGAAGACTGAGCATAACCAGCACTCGTCGTCATAGAAGTCGAACTCGCTAGAATAGACGAAGCATTGTTAGTCCCAACTGGAAGCATCTGTGATCGCCATGGGAAAGGCCGTAGAGGGAGATTGAGGCCCTGCGCAGAGACAGGAATGGCTGATAGTAGCGTCAAAAGTGTCATAGTAGCGCATATGAGAGATCTCATGCTGAAAGGTCTTTACAAATATTGGAATATTGGTTCAAAAGCTTTGGGTTTTCGTAAAGTCACAGCAAAAAGGAGTGCCGTGATAGATCGAGTATAAGCTTGGGAATTTCACTCTCAAGAACTCCATCTAGAAGAAGGACAATGCCCTCTATATCTTACTCGACCTCACCGCCATGACACTCGCTCAAGGTCAAGTTGTATATGACCTATTCTCACGCTGATCTTGTCTAATATGAGCAATGACGCCCTCCTTAGACTCAAAACAGCGGTATACCTCAGGAAAGACATCGTGTTTATGTCGGTGAACTACATCATGATATCTATCGGATACAATCATAGCCCCAACTTGAGAGAAATTAATACGGAGGGATCGAGAGCTGTAGCCAATAGTTGGATATAAGTAACCCGAGCGTGGCAATTTCCCGTTGCTTACCTCAAAAAGGCTAGGCCGTCGGTGAATGGCATCGATAGATGTCGCCTGCAGATAAGTGACCTTTGAAGATCGAGGCTGTAGTTCAGCTGTTTCCACATATGCCAAACGAACAGGTTGTACATTGGGTTTATAGAGCAAGAGATCTACATATACGTTGTGCTGAACCCACCCACATATTTGGCACAGATTCGCATCTGATACTAGAGTCTTATCAAGGACCGGCTCAATATAAGTTACATGTTCATATGATGCAGTAGACACAAATCTCCACTCGAAAACAGAATGCATATATCACATGCATGTCAAATCCACGGTTGTGCTGAAGTGAGCCTGGATATTGACAAACAAAGGATTATTCTCCTTCTGTGGAAATTCCTTCGAAGGAAAATTTCGCTAGGGAGTGTCAGGATTCGGGAGGAAGAAACAAGGTCGTAAGCTTAACTGTATCTGTATTTGTATCTGTAATTAGGGCTCACATGGGTTTTAGAAAGCCTGAGCGTTACCTATAATAGCCACCAAGAGTGGATTGGCATATTATAGCCGCAGGCAAAGACGGCAATCAATACAACAAGATATCAACTTCCAAATCTTTTGTGATATCCACGTTTATATCTTACCCAAGATCCCCTGAGCATAACAGAAATATGCAGATATCAACAGTAATCATAAATATGCTATAACAATCATAAACTATGTAAGATGAAATAAGCGTTCTCACAAGGACTTGTACCCGAAAGAACCAGGATTATATGAGCGCCGTATATCGACTAGTCCGGAGCTGAAAGCTATCCTGAAGACCATGTCTTTTTAAAACAATATAATCTGAGTATGTTATCAAAACAAAAGTTGCCAGGGGGCTATTAGCTCTGATTATTACATTCATGTTTTCAAGTATCTCAATGGACTTCGGATTCCAAAATAGTTCATTGATCTCTACAGTAGCACAAGGTGGCTTTCTTTCAATTTCAGCAATATCCAGTTGACTCTTGTAGGTCATTCAGTTTCGGAGTCTACCTTCTTCAATATATGCTGAAACGGCAATCTCTTGGTGTCTTTGGACAATATAATTTAGACATTCAGCATTGAAACCTTGAATATCTAATATTTGACGGATTTGATATGGTATTATCTATGAGAGAGTGGAGACACCTGTCATGAATGTATGTTCACAGCACTTTCTCTTTGTTAGGGTTTATCAACCCTGAGATACTGATTCCCTCATGGGTCCAAAATGATATCTTCTCTGTCGTATTGCTGTGTAACAACAATAGGTAGACGTAAAAGAGTGGAATCAAATCAAATCAAATCTCACAAGTCCTCGAACTCAAGCTCTTAACCTTATACCGGTGCTTTATGTCATATATAGGAGCTAGCAACCTCTAATTTAAATCGTTACAAACTTTCGTATATATTTCTCCTACTAGTTCTAGTACCCTCAATGTAGGTATTTTCGATAGATTTCCCTAATTTCTCTTACGGTAAACTCTACTCTAGATCTTCGGGTCCCCACGTAGTACATGTGGGTACTAAGTCGCATGGTGACATAACCAGACATAGGGAGCTTTAATTGCCACATATCTTGTTGATATACGAAATGTTATTGAGAAAATGCTAAGATATGGATGCAAGTGGGATGAAAAAGCAGTTTATGGTGAAGATAACCCTTTTGAGAGGGCATCAGAGGCGGCAGAAGCCACTACCTCTATGAATTAGCTGAAGGGTTGCTTAGATCTGGAAATGAGAAGCTTCCGCCAAGAAGCCCAGGGAGAATTTTGTTGTGGCACATCAGTCTGGAAGTCGAATGGTGAAGTCCTCCTTCTAGAACTCAGATAGCACCATCAGGGCCTTTTCAAAGGCCGAAACAGTTCTGGGTTGGCTTAGACAGCGACATCGCGACCCTAGATCTAGTTAGTAGACTTGGAAGCGTTGGATATTGATGTTGGAGATGATCTGACCCTTTAAACTTACTAGTGTACGGTTTATGACTACACGTTATACCCAATGATCAAGAAATATTACACCATATTGTAAAAAAGAGATTTTAGTAAGTGCTTTTCATTTTCATTTAAAAATATGAATAAAAGTTACCTCTTTATCTACTAAAACTGAAATCACCTCATCGTCGACTGCTAAGAATTTTTAGTATATAACACACAGGATCCCATATTGTGGACGTAGTTGTTATACTCATTATCTTGCAATCTATTGTTTAGATAATTAACTCCAATGTCAATTCAGATCTGGGAACGGAAAAAGTTTAAAGCGACTTTAGTCATTTACCGTACATTCTTCGAGTATTTAAAATCTTGTCTTCGGAGCTTCAAGTTCCCTTTGCCTTTGTATACCCTTTCCGCCATATTGTCCATGAGAATAGTTGCCTAGTTATGGATTATGGAATCTCCCATAGTTAGTTAAATATTCCATAATTTAGCCAAACTTATGTACGAAGTGAACGACCATAATGGCTATTATTAAATTTTAGACGATGTTAACTACTGTACATTGCTTACTTGAATACTACATAGCTTGATGATTGCTTAGTTTGTTTTCAGTCATTGTTTTTTTTTTTCTTTTCTCAAAGTCAAACCAATGACTGCCGTGGAAAATTAGTCATTCTAACTGATCTATTTTTTCTGTATCTCTAGCTATCAATACCCAAAATATAGTGATATATTTGATTGCAGCTTCGTCATCTTTGTACGATTTTGTTCATCATCTTTGCTACTTCATGATGTATTGATGTTCAAGAGATTTGGGATGTGAAAGATTTACGCAAGATACTATGAGTAGCAGCAAAATAATAGGGGTTGCTAGGCATGTACCTATATAGCTAATTCCAAGTGTAAAACATCCACTAAAAATAATGCCAAAGAGTAAAGTGAAGGGTACTACATACTTTTCATGAATGGCCCGAGTTTTATGAATATAGTTTTGCTGTAATTCTGGATTTGAGACGGCATAAGTATATTGGTAAGATGACAAAGCAACGATGGGTAAGCACGGCGTAAAGCTAAAGCTCGTGGCTATGACTTAAAACTACCCCATATTAAAATCAAACTTCGTCTTGGTCCAGGCCTCATTTTTTTTTTCTTCAGAAAGCTGAATATGTGCCGCTCGGCTCTCTTCATGAGACACATCGGGTAGTGTGTGGCCTGTACAATAGTCATTTTCTTAAAGTATTGCCGGCATGGTGGTGACCATGGAAGCCTGTCAAACTGTGGTGAAAACAACTCATGTTACCTTATACCCTTAATTATGTAGGTATGTTTACAATAGAGTCGAAGCCACCTCAATCAGAGGATATGTATTAGAAGACTACAGTCTTCAATATCTTGTAAAGCACAAACATGTAAGTCGTTTATTGAGTTTAATGCCACACATAAAGCCAAATTCATGAGCATATCTGTATGGTTACATAACATGTTAAACGTCTTGACTAGGATCTGGTTTCCAGCAAGAATAAACTAACACAGATTGCTTGCCCGGGCCTTGTTTCGTCTAAGCCAAGCCTAGAATGAGACAAGGAAAGCTTCTGGGATTCTGGACGTCACTCTACCATTATTCCAGAAAGGGATAATTAGCCCTAGCTCTCTTTGTTGTATTTCCCTTACAAGAATACACCTAGACAGTCGCTTTGCTTAGGCCCTAGTTGGCGATCATACCCATAGCCGCCTATCGCATAGCTTTCTGTAACCTGAATTCCGGAGACGAAACAAGCTTCATAGTAACGGTCTGCCGGTCGCGCAACAGGTACCGAAACGACGAAACTCACTAGGAGTCAATATCGTCGTAGGCCGCATGAAGAGGCCGTGTGAAAAAAAGGCCTATAAAACGATGTGTCCCTCGATGATTATCCAAAGTGGGTGAGTTTTATTTCCCCGTTTCTTCACCACGATCTACCACAATCTTGGACAACTGCAGACTAGACGTCTTCGTTTCTATTATTTTTCTCTTTCTCTTTCGTACGAACAGATCTTATCGCAAGCGATACAGCTGTTCGCCGCTGGCTCGGAATTTTTTATTTTTTATTTTTTATTGTACTTTTTATTTTTTATTTTTATTTTTTTTATTTTTTATATTATATATATAATACACCTTTTCCATTTCCCTTTCTTGTTATCCATCCTCGATTTCTGAAAAAAAAAATGGTTTCCTTTCGCACTGCTGCTCTCCAGGCCCTTACTGTGGCTCTGTCTATCAGCTCCGTCAACGCCGCACCTCGCCGAGTCACCCAGGGCGCCACTGACGTCTCTGGACCGGCAATCGGAGCCCGTGATCCCCGCCGCGTTACGCAGGGTGCCGCATCGACTAACATACCCCAAGTCGGTGCTCGTGATCCCCGCCGTGTCACTCAAGGCGCTTCTACCTCCCAAAGTATTTCTGCTCGTAAGACCAAGAATAAGGGTAATACCCTAACTGCTCAAGACCAGGCAGCTCAGGTTGCCGGTGGTGTTTCCGAAGCCACTGATGGCTCTGTCATCCTGGACAGTACCGTGACTGTCAAGTACGTAATCCCAATCGCCTGTGATGACTTATGATGTCGTAGCATGATCTAACATCTAAAACATAGTGGCCTCGACATTCGCTTCAAGGCTAGTGGTCCTGCTTCGCGCTTCACCACAACCTCCAACGTGACCGGAGGTACTGCTGAGCCCGGATCCAACAGTGATCTCGGCATCAATGTCTTGCTACATGGTGACGGCGGTCAGTCATTCTTCGACTTTCCCAACCAGGGCGTCAAAGACAACCTTGCCGGCATTGCCCTTCTGGCCCCTAACAGCGATCTCTTCTGGGGCGGTGGCTCTGGCCTAGACCGTACCGATGGTGTCGCTCACGCCCAAGCCGTCCGTGACTTTATCCTCGACGCGCTCCCGCAAATCATGTCGTTCGACCCCGGCAACGTTTTCTTCACCGGTGTGTCAGGTGGTTCTTTGTTGCTATCCGGCTTCTTCGTTCCGACCTTTATGAACGAGTTCCCCAACGGCGGTGTCTTGCTTGAGTGCGGTGCCATGGAACCTCAAGTCTCGTTCAACTCCACGGCCACCTGGATCGGTAACACCCGCATCCACTTCCAGAGCACGCAGAACGAGCTCGAGCTTCTGCAGGATTCTATTCCTCAGTCTATCGCTGCTTACTCCAAGGCTGCTGCTTCTGTCGGTCTTCAGTCTGATCTGCTCAACTCTCTACAGACCGTCAATAACGAGCCCGTTGGTGGCCACTGCGAATTCGACGGCAAGGACTTCGTTTCGGGCGTCCAGCTAATGGCTGATAGCTACTCTAACGTTATGCAAGGTGGTGATGGTCAGGTCAGCGGCATTGGTAACGTTCTGGGTCCTACTACCAACACTACCCTATCGTTCGGTGCGGCTACTAAATAAATGTAACAAGCATGCCGCTTATCTTTAAAACAGTGTAACTATACCCAGCTTATTTTAGAACAAGCCCAATCATATTTACTACATGGGAATCGTCTCCCATCGCAAAACAAAACAAAAATGAAGATATGATGGAGTGTCTTAGTGTCTTGATATCCGTGTTTGAATAAGCAAAGTATTATGTCTATCCTAAACCTAGACAAATGCGTCCTGTTTTCCATGATGTGGCCCTAATATGATCACCAATTGTTTCCATACCCGACAATAATGCCCTTATATAATTATTTACATAATTGCAATGAGTTCACGTTTCCAAGCATCAGTCCATAACTTAAAGAGAACCGACGTCTTTTTAACTTTGACGTTTGAGCCAAAGACTCTGGTGGTCATAGTAGGGTTCATCAGCACGATCTCAGCCTGCTGAGCTCTGGTGAGAGCTACATTGAGACGATGCTTATCGTTCAAGAACCCAGGACCGTCTGTGCGTACTAGATCTAGAATCACTAGGTCAGCCTCGTGACCCTGGGCCGAATCGATCGTGCGCACATCGATACGGCGACGTTGAGCCATAGGGAACTTGCGTAATCTAGCTAGATAGCTCTGTACGGCCGCACGGTATGGCGCAATGATGAGCACACGCCCGGCTTGCTCGGTGGGGTTTTTAGTATTACGGAATTCAGTCATAGCCAGGACCTCGGCTACGCGTTCCATAACCCATTTCTCGTGTACGGGGTTGAAGCTCGAAACGCCATTGCGCTGCTGCTGACTGTTTTGAAGGTATACAAATAGACGTGGCTCTCGCAAAGTTTCTTTTTGCCCGATCCCGCATAGCCAGCGGCGCAAGTGAGCAGCACTCGGTGAGGGCGCAACTTCAGCATTGGCCGAGATCATACGGTGGCCGTAGAACAGCTTCGATGATAGACGCTGTAGGTCGCCATAGGCACGATGGTTTATCATCAAGGTGTTGACGAGGCCGCCGAGCATCTCGATACGCTCCATAGTGCTGACCTGCATTTGCTCTAGATACTGGTGGCCAACGAATAATAGCGGCTCCAGCGGAGTTACGGTTTTCTTACGTTTAGGGTGGCTCTTCTCATAGTTGCCAGCCCGGTCGGCTACAAAGGGCTGCGTCTGACGGTAGTCACCGGTGAAGATCCAGGCACGTGGCCGGTACAGAGCCACAGGAATCAGACTGGTGAGTTCACGTGCGTGTGGCGCCTCATCCATGAAGACTAGGTCGGGGTCGTACATGCTGATAAACTCGGGGTTCGAGGCAGCCACCGGAGTCGTGGCTACAAAATCGATCTCACGCAGTGTGTCGGCATATAGAGTCTTGATCTGGCTACGAATAAAATCCATATCCGATTGATCGTGTACACCTTTTTTGAGTGATGCCGCAAGTATTCGCGCAAGATCTTGGTAGCGGTTTATATTGCGCGAAAAGTGATCCCAAGCAGCCAAGTCAAGCGACGGTGCTACAAGCTCCGAAGCGTCCTTCTTTATGGTGCCATTGTTGTTGCTGCGAGACATTTGGAGGAAGCGTGTAGCTAGGGCTTCAGAACCCTCGGACTCGAAGCCCTCTTGGTCGCGCCAGTCGGTATTCGTGACGTTACTCTTGTATATCTCCTTACGCCAGCCACTCATGCGCACCATCCGGACATTTATTTTGGCGTCTTGGCAGAGTTTGGTGACACGGTTGGCGACGTCGTCGACGGGCTTGTTCATATCGATCAGATATAGAATCTTGGGCCGCTTAGTCACATTCGGCGGGACTGCAAGAGCAATCACTGAAGTCAGAACGTTCCAGTGCGTCTTTCCGGCACCAGGACAGCCAGATACAAAGTGCAAGCCACAGGGCATGTGCGACATGTTCATATAGGCTACCTTGTGGTCACGGTTGAGCTCTTTGTAGCGTTGACGCAGAGAAGGGGGCAGCAAATCGTTGTTCTCTGGGTCTCTCATATGTGGCATACTATAAAATATGTTCATCCAGCCGTCTGGTGGTAGCCGTGGATCTAGTATGTACTTGAAAGCCGAGGCCTGACGTCGGTCGATATCGAAGTACGAACCATTGGCTGGTAAGACGCCTAGCTCAGGCCGCGGTTTCGGTGCAACGATCTTCGTCGCTGTGCGGATACTCTGACTGAGTTGGTCCTCGACGTCCAAGAAGGCCTGTATGGCGTTCTGCTCGACCCTGAATGTGACGTCATTGAACTCAAGGCGAAACGATACCCTGATGCACTTATTTGGCGTGGCCTGCACCCCCACAAGATCGGTAGCGTTGGTGCTCTTAGCTAACGCGTATTTCCCCAGGACTTCCAGGTCTGAACCAAACCGAGCATCGAACGAAGGTATGAAGGCAAAGGTAGCGAGTTCCTTGGGGCCCTTTATATCGGCAGTATCAAACGGATTGTCAAGCTTCTCAACAGGTATTCTGTTCTGGTTGACCGAGTCGCCTTTGCCTGTGATGAATGGTGTGCAGAACGTGACTGTGCATATATCGTCTACATTGGGAAAGCGGTTGTCCATACGATTCGGTGGCTTGACGAGCAGCAACCACTGTCTCCTGTAGCCGTTGAGCGGCAGTTCTTTGCTAGTAGGGGCTAGGATCCATGCGTCCCAGATAAGTTGAGAGTTGTTGAACTGGTTGATGTCTGTCCGATCATTGTCATTTTCGATTTTAGCGCTCTTAAGATGACGCGCTGCGAAGTCCTGTGCCGAAGAAAACGCCAGGTACACATTTTGTTTAAACGGATGTTCAGGTCGTTCAAATGTATCCTGAACAGGTCGTTCAAATGTATCTAAAGACTGAAGCGGAATATTAGTCGGTTATATTGAGCCATAGCAAAGCACATAGTTTCTCAATAACGAAACTCAAAAGCGAAACACGAACCTGGCTCTCGGGTTCCGGAGATGGTAGGCCCTTTGGCACGGGGATGATAGTCTTGGGCCCGAAGCTAGGTTTGTCGAATTTGAAATTAAAGTCTGAGGCTGACTCTTGCTCGGAGCTGCTAGCCTCTGGGGAAGGTGAAAGCTGAGTCTTCATATCCATAATAGCCATGTTGTCAGCCTAGTAGATCGGTTGATGGTGTGTCGAAGCCGGCGTTCGATGTTTGCGTGAGGACGATATCTTTTTGCATCAAAGTATAGACTGGTTGGTTAGAGTATAGAACGAGAGAAGAAGAAGAATTATATCAAGAAATGCTGGGTAGGCAGACATCAATATATGATATACTCAAGAATTGCACATTGAGCAACAGCACAGCAAACAAGTTTTGGGTCCTATTTGTTAAGTAAGCCGAGTACACTTATAATGTTCACAACTAAGGGCGCTCATTGCAGCTTTTAAATCGCCGGCAGATAACACCAAGATAGCGCCTAGCCCACCAGCTGAAAATGGAATGCGAAGGAGGCCCAACACAGGCCCTAGAAAAATCAGCATAACCTTGCCGCGCCCTGGTGTTGGTTTTGGTTCCTCTAGCACGCCTAGCAAACAGGTTGGAACGCTGCTGTGTTGCTTCCTAGCCTTTTCTACCCATTTGCCATTGACGCCTAAGCCGTTGTGTCAGCCCAACCAGATGTATACATATCTGTATGTATCTCTTTGTATCTGTTGTAGATTCTAGAGCAGCAGCCAGTATAGCTTCCACCTGGCACACTAGCGAGATGATATGTTTATTTGTTGCTGAAATGTCTTTCCCAGTCTGATGTGTATGGCTATCGATGTACAGATACATGTTATGTATTGTCAGAAGTGACTGTGTTTCCCTTTTCGTAGCAGAAGTAAAGCGCAGCAGAGATGAAAATTAGGCATGCAAGCTACTGTGTAAATGCCATTAGACGGCCTCATGCATATACACTGACCCTATCACAAAACCGCGATGGTTGGCGCTTGACTGGCGCTTGGTGGCGAGGGAGCCTGCTTTTAAATAACGAGGCATTCAATACGACTGAAGTCATGGCCAACGAGGCACACTTTCTGTTATCGAGTTGGGAGTAATATTGAGCAAATCTCGATTTTGATTTGTTTGGTTTGCTAGGTGAGGCTAGAAAGTAACTTGACATGTAACTAAATGTTGAGTGGGGAATGTAAATTAACCTCAGTCAAGATAGCCATGTTGTTCATCAAAATCTGATGTCAGAGTTAAGCACCTATAGGGTTATGGCACTTAGGGTACTATTTATCATGTGACAGTACGTCCAAATGAAATTTAAGGGCGGCGTCAGGCAGGATGTTTTTAAAAGGTAGGACTAGACTTACTTAATTTTATCTTGAGTTCATATTTTGATTCAATGCATGAAGCTGTCTAGTCAGCTTCTTATACGGAAATTCGTGAAATCAATCAATATGAGTGAACATGACTCTTGACCTGATCGGTGCTTGTACCCCACCATAGCGGTGCCGTCTAGCCGGTCCCACGCACAAGTTCATTCTCCCATGTTCCATTGATCATAAGGCCTCCAACAAGCGAATATCGAATTCCGACCGAAGTAGTGGTTTGTGTAGTCTGCCTAGATGTGATGACTGACTGTTCGAGAAATTCGGAGAAATGTAAACAATCACTAGCTTGAAGCGTAGCCGTATTCTCAATTAGATGCTTTTCTGGATTGTTTTACTTGTTGGACTTTGGCTTCTCTGCATCTCTCTACTATTACACAACTGTGGATACCCCATAAATAATCAACCCGCTTCCATACACTCACTGATTTTTCATCTGCTTTGTTTTGCCTTTAACTCGATTGATTGGCGGACCTATTTTTTTGCTCTTGCCATTTTTTTAACTATTTCTCTAACTTGCATCTTAGCATACTTTCCATCACACATATTTACTTGACTGCACATTTTCAACTACAGCCAAAATGCCCAAGAACAAGGGAAAAGTACGTTGAGCTCTGCTATTTTCCCTCCTTCCCATGCCCCCTCTATCGATGTTCGATTGTCTTTGACCCTGGGCCCTCTTTGATGCTCTTCGTGTATGCTTAGACGAGCGCCATCTTTAATTTCGACCCCGCCTTCTACCAGCCTGCCTGTCAATTGGTTGCTGTCGCCCCTCTGCCCAACAACTGATCACATAGACTTGGAGTCAGAGGCCGACTAAATATCATTCGGTTTCAGCCTTGTTTCGATCGACACAAGGCTGGGTGTTGGGAGTCAAGGACAAAAGACAATCATTACTGCTCTCGCATCACTTTGAGCTAACATCATGGGGCCATAACGTGCCGTCATCGTCTATGTTTCCTTACTAACAAAATATATGGTTTATAGGGTGGTAAGAACCGGAGAAGAGGCAAGAACGAGACTGACAAGGCCAAGCGTGAGCTTATGTTCAAGGAGGATGGCCAAGAGTACGCTCAAGTCGTAAGTATCTCCCTACCCCTTTCATAGTCTTAGACTTTGTATGCATATGTACTATGGTGCTACTGATATATCGAGACACTGTCCCGCGGATCTTCCGTGAGTCAAGTTTCGTAATATCTCGTATATCTGCTACTAGCACCTCGGCATGCTGCTATACAACTGACGCTTTGATTTTGTCATTATGATTACAAATTGCTAATCTATCTGTCTCTCTCTATAGGTCAAGATGCTTGGTAACGTATGTACCCCGTCTACTCGAAGATACTTCATCTCATTTTGTACAACATCCATGACCACATACTAACACCCAAAATAGGGTCGTCTAGAGGCTCAGTGCTTCGATGGTGAGAAGCGTCTGGCTAACATCCGTGGTACCATGCGCAAGAAGGTGTGGATCAACCAGGGTGATATCAGTACGTCAAGCTATCTCTTCTCGATCATTCTCTACTAGACACAATTTCTAACAATCATATCTAGTTCTTCTGTCACTCCGTGACTACCAGGACAGCAAGGGTGATGTCATTTTAAAGTACACTGCCGACGAAGCTCGTTCCTTAAAGGCTTACGGCGAGCTGCCCGAGACCGTAAGCATACTATCACTGGGCCATTTCAAAAAGACAGTCAATGTCTTTTGCGTCCTTTTTTTCCTGCTCTCTAACACATTCTTTCTTTGATATAGGCTAAGATCAATGAGACCGACACCTACGGTGGCGATGGCGGTGAGGAATGTAACTTCGAGTTCGCCGATGCTGCCTCTGATGAGGAGGAGGAGGATGCTGAGGGTATTAACGTTGATGACATCTAAACATCGGAACTTCAATGTCTTTATTTTCTCCCTTGGAAAAAAAATCCGAAAAGAAGAAGTCAATTGACTTCAATAATCGACGACTACACGAATTCCGACAGGCGCACTTTTTTCACGATCACCCAAAAGTTCGTTTTGTTTGACTTTTTCTTTCTTCTCAACTCATATCATTGTTATTTTGCTTCCTCAAATATCCCATAGGAGATCAATTTCATTATTTCTCCTTTCTTCTATACCCTCTTCAAGACTATCATCTTCTAGAGAACGCAATGCTTGACATGAAAAGATCGGAAAACCTCGCCTTGCACTTTTTCTCGTCAACCGGCTCTCTATAATACATTCGACCGATTCTACTTTTCCCCTTTTTCTTTATTATCATTCCCTTCGGTTTAGCACAATCTCTAGTTTGCCTCTTTTCCTCTTCGGCACGTCAGATAATATACTTTCTGACATGACCAAAACTGTCTTCTCTCTCAGGACTTGACCAACATATATCTTCACAATCCACGTTGTGAGGGGCTTAACTTCCATATTCCAGATAACCTCTCCCTTCTCCCAACTAGAACTTGAAAGAGTATATCAGATTCTGGTGTCGGCAAGCCATGCTCATGCTTAGACTCAAAAATCCTTACTTTGTTTCCTTAAAAGTGAAGTGAGAATGAGAAGCGTTTTGTTCTGTTGAGAATATTCCTCCAACTCTTCTAGTCTAGGTTTTTTTTTAAAAAAAAGGCCATGGTGGGAGGGACGCCATTGGTGGGTTAACGTATTTGTGCTCACAATTTCGAAAAGTACCCAGGCCTAGTCAACGAAATAATCAATATAGAGTCTATAGGCTTTCTTTTTACTGGACAAGTTCATATGTTTTGTTTTCCGAGTCGATATCATTTAATTACTGCATGCTTGTGTCGAGACTATGAAGATGAATATTTCTATTTTTCCAGAGAAAAAGGGGTTTTTTCTTGTATAAGCTATGAATATCAAGAAGCATAAAGAAAGGTTTCAATATTGATAGTGACGAAGAAGTTCAGAAGAAGATATAAGTGAAGACAATGTGCGCGAGGTTAATAAAGTCTAAATGGTTGACATTGGCAGAAACATAACATTGAAGGAAAAAAGAAAAAATGCCCAATAGCAAGACGACCATAGAAGCTAATTTTTGCATAACGAGTTATTTTGTATGAAGCGTTATCGAGCATCAAGTTTTGATATGTAGTGAAAGTAGTAACAAGAAAAAGCCGTAGTTCTACCAGTTATCATCGTCACTTTCGTCATCTATGAGTAAAACAAAAGAAACAAGGTTAGTATACATATGATGCATCGATATTATACAAAAGTCAGGAAGAGAAACTTACCACTTTTGCTGACTTTGCCTTTCCGCTTCTGCAAGGCCGCAGCCAGAGCATCAGCCATGGATGAAGGCGCTCCAGGAGCTCCAGACGCAGAAGCAGCTGGAGCTGATGAGGAACTATCGCCGCCAACCGACACAGCACTACGGTCACGAATTTGCGAGCGGTCGACCTTCTTGAGAGCATGGATACCACCTGCCTTTTGGATTCCGGAGAGTAGAGCAGAGTGACTGCTTGAGTCACCGCCTGTTGGGAGACCAGATGAATAGCCTGAGTCCCTGTTGGGCATGACGGGAGGCGGCGGAGCAGGAGGTGCAGAAGGGGCACCGCCTGGTGGTGGTGGTGGAGGTGGTGGAGGAGGGACGCCTCCGGTACTTGGCGGGGGAGCCATGGGCGGCAAAGGAGGTGGTGGCGGTGGGCCACCCATAGACGGGGCAGGCATAGACGGCGGCGGCGGAGGAGCAGGAGTAGGAGGAGCCGAGGGAACAGGTGGGGCAGGAGGTGCGCTCGATGACGGCAATGGTGGCGCATTGGTCATAGGTGGTGGAGGAGGGGCAGCTGGAGCCGGCGGCGGTGGAGGAGCCGGAGGTGCACTGGCGACTGGAATCTGTGGGACAGCACGGGGCACAGGAGCAGCAGCTGGAGGAGGGGGCGGCGCAGTTGGAACCTTGGGAGGCAGAGGAGGTGCGGCGCAGGCGAGAGTAGTAACAGACTCTCGTGGCGGCGGAGGTGGTGGCACTGGATTGCGAGCGGGGGGTGCCGGCGGAACCATGTGCACGGTAGGGCGCGTGTTCATCGGAATAGCAGGAGGCGCATCTTGTACCGGCAGTTTTCCAGGCCTTGGAGGCGGGGGTGGCCCAGGATTCGCAAGTGAGGGTGACGCTGCGGGTTGACGAGGAGGTGTCGAGTGAGCAAACTTTCCGGCATCGGGGAACGGCGGCGGCGCGTTATAACGTGTGCGACCGGGCGAAGATTCGGTGGCCGGGCCGTCTAGCTTGTTTGCAGACCGTCTGCTAGGTGGAGGTGGAGGCGCGGCGCTGCGTCGAGACGGCGGAGGCGCCGGAGGCTCGACATTTCGACTGGCCGGGGGCGGCGGTGGAGGAAGTCGCACTGACTTGCCATTAAGACTCGATGTGCTGGAGGAAGGACCGGACGGCGGCGGTGGGGGTGGGGGTGGCACAACATGACGTTGAGAAGCAGGCGAGGGAGCATTCGCAGTCTGGGTTTGCTGTTTGGCCTTTTCCTCGCGCATAAACGAGATGATAAACTCTTGATTCTGACTGATGAGGTCATCGGTCAAGCCCATTTTCTTGAGGTCGTCTCCAAAGTGCTCGCGCCACTGCGGATCAAAGGCATCGAGCTCAGGAAACTCGACTGCGTTCGGGTGCTGGATGGGCTGCGGAGCATCGGCATTCGGGGCTGATGAGTGGCGATGACCGCTGAATAGGCCGCCGAGGATGCCGTGTTTCTGAACAGGATGGCCGTTTCCGCCGAAGGGAGTTGCCTTTGTGGCCTTGCTGGCATTCTTCTCGCGGTCGTTCATCCTCTTGAGGAACTGCTTGGCCTCCTTCTCGTCAATAAAGGAAAGACCAGCCACGCAATCTTCCAATTCGAACGAGTGGAAGAACGTGCGGTCTTGGTTGTACTGCCATGCTTCGAAGATCTCTTGGTCCCAGATGACGCCACGGTTATCGGACTGCGTGAATAGATGATAGTGGTTAGCTCACGTTGCAGTTATCTTGAAGAGGGGGGGTTAAAGGGCGCTTACAGAGATGTCGACCATCTTCAACCAGAAGGTGTTGCCAACCAGGTCGTTGCAGAGGACGACGGCACCCTGGATGCCGGTGTCAGTCCATCCGGGACGGTTCGGAAGCGAAACATAGAGCTTGGCGACGGCGACGGCCTGGATCTTGTTGGATTGCTTTGGGACAACGCGGCGGACGGTGTCCTTGTCATCGTCGTTCAAAATTGTAGGCATTGGAGGCTCTCGCAGCGGGCGTTGAGTCGAGTGGCGATGGCCAGAGGTGTGCAGAGTATCGTCAGGCTGTCAATCGAATGCGGTGCGGTGGTGGTGGTGTACCGTTTTTGGCCGTTGATAGGGTAGTAGAGAAGAGAACGGACCACGGCTGTAGCAGTATGGCTTTGGTATGGACGCAGCTAATGGCGGAAATGCAGTAAAGATATGCCAGAAGTGCTCGGTTCAACAGGGGGAAGCTGTAATGATCGAGACAATAATCAATGAAGTGATGGCAGAGGCGGTGGAGGAGAGATCCAAAGCTTGAAATTTGATGATGGTGTGTGTGCGATGTTGCAAGAAGAAGGATTGGAAGCCGCCTGGTAGGAGACATCTTTTTGGGAAATTTACAGTTCCAGTAATGTTAAATGAAGTTAGTTTTGCTGCATTCAGCCTAGCAATAGCGTTAGGATGGCAGTAGACTACCAATTTAGGCTGCCAATTTAGGGTGCAGGGAGGGGAGAATAGGCCCTGTAGTGGCTGCGCTCAGTGCCATTTCATAAGCTCCAGCAGCACCATCTTGGCGTGTTACAAACGGACGACGTACACCACTAGCAAACTAAGCGGCGCAAAAAAGACCGAATGGTTGGCGGCTACTTTTACGTCCCTTTGGGAATATTGTTGCTCTATTTTGCAGTCGATCATGAGAGATAGACGCTCCAAGTCTCGGGAATCTACAAACACATACATGATAGGCGAAGAAGCATCGTTCAAGTCTGCTGGTCCAAAAATGGACTTTTAGGCCTCACGTGGCTGTAACGGGCCCGTCAACAAGCACCGAATAGCGACTTATTAGTGATTTGTTGTATAGTATAGTGACCTAGCAAGATAACAAACTGATACGCTACGAATTGAAAAGCAAGTACAGGTTTTCTTCATGTATGCCGCATTAGTCGAGCAAAACCCAAAGCCCACAGGATCGCAGAGCCGTTACAGGGACAAGGGAGTAGAAGAAAAAGGCTACAAAAACCGGAACGCATGGCTAGCCAAACGAACAGCAAACCAACGCATACTGGGTATCTCAAACACGGAATGTTGATTTTACTCAAGAGAAGTTACGGCAACTGTTTTATGGACAAGCCCCATAAAAGCAACGACGTAAATATGATAACGATATCAAACATAAGTACAAATAAGCCGAAAGCTGATCACAGCAAGATACATGCCAATTTGGCGGCGCGGCTGCGAACATTCTATTTCCCATTTCTTTTGACAGATCGAAAAAAAAGAAGAAAAAAATGTGTCAGCCTTGCTTGGTAGAAGCTCGCCAATCTCGGAGACCTCGTAAAATCGCAGCTTTCCGTTCGCATTCGTATCACAAAAACAATTTATTGGTATATGTGTGTATATGCAATTTATTTGTTCTTGGAACCAAACTAACCCCTGACCATAAATCCAGAAACGCCAAAATTCAAATGACTGATCAACTTCCAGTTCTTCCGTCTGCTTTTTCCAACATTGGTTGTACAACACTGGTTTCATATGTACTTGGTTGACTGCCGATATTTTTACTGGGCACCTAGAACAGCCTTGAAGGACTGCTCAAAGTCAGCGATGATGTCATCGATATGCTCAGTACCGACCGAAATACGGATTAGATCCTCCGAGACACCGGAAGCGATCTTCTCGTCGTCGCTCAGTTGCTCGTGAGTAGTGGTCCAGGGGTGGATAGCCAGGGTCTTCGAGTCACCAACATTAGCCAAGTTCGAGATTAGCTTGAAGTTGTCGACGATCTTGGAGCCCTGTTCACCACCACCCTTGACACCGAAGCTCAGCACGCCACCGAAGCCGCGGGGCAGGTACTTCTTAGCCAGCTCGTGCGAGCCATGGCTAGCCAAACCCGGGTACGAGACCCAGCTGACGTAGGGTGAAGCCTCCAGGTGCTTCGCCAGGGCTAGGGCGTTCTGGGCGTGACGCTCACCGCGAAGCGACAGAGTCTCGAGACCTAGGAGGAGCTGCTGGGCAGCGAAGGGGTTCTGGCAGGCACCGAGATCGCGCAGAATCTCGACACGGGCGCGGATGATGAAGGTGATGGGACCAAAGGTCTCCCAGAACTTAAGGCCGTGGTAGCCAGCGGAGGGGTTGACCATGTCGGGGAAGCGCTCGGCGTTGGCACCCCAATCGAAACGACCGGAGTCGACAATGACACCGCCAACGGTGGTTCCGTGGCCACCAATCCACTTGGTGGCAGAGTGGACGACGATATCAGCGCCGTGGTCGATGGGGCGGCAAAAGTAGCCACCAGCACCGAAGGTGTTGTCAACCTATAGGAAGACAATAGTGTCAGTTTTGCTCTTTTACCCAATGATATCGTGTATAGTACTTACAACGACGGGGACACCATTGGCGTGAGCGACCTTGGCAATAGCCTCGAAGTCCGGAATGTTGTAGCGAGGGTTACCGATCGACTCGATGTAAACGGCCTTGGTCTTCTCGTCGATAGCGGCACCCAGGTCCTCGGCGTTGTCACCGTTGACAAACTTGGTAGTAATTCCGAAACGGGGCAGCAGAACCTTCAGTTGGTTGTAAGTACCACCGTACAGGTTAGAGGTCGAGACGATGTTGTCACCAGCCTGGGCCAATGTAGCAAGAGCAATGAACTGGGCAGCCTGGCCAGAAGCAGTGGCTAGAGCAGCAACACCACCTTCAAGGGCAGCAATACGCTTCTCGAAAACATCAAGAGTAGGCTATACACGGCATACGAAGACATGATTAGCTACCAGAACATATTTTTACTAATGTGACAAGGGAAGCTTCGTACGTTCATGATACGGCTGTAGATGTTACCAAACTCCTTGAGGCCGAACAGGCGGGCACCATGGGCAGAGTCCTTGAAAACATAGCTGGAGGTAGCATAGATGGGAACGGCACGAGAACCGGTGGTCGGGTCAGGCTCTTGGCCGGCGTGCAGCTGCAGGGTCTCGAACTTCTGGCCAGACATGGTGACGTGCTGTAGGGGAGTTGGTGGGTGGTGGGAAAAAAGCAGATGAAGAAGAGAAAGAAGAACAAGAATCCGGAAAGAAAGAAAGAGAGAAAATTGACAAAGTAGTCTATAAGTAAGGGAGAGAGAAGAATACCTTTCAAGTCAGACATAGTGGATTAGGCCATGTTCTGTCACAATTATTGTAGGCCATTTTTTCCTTCTTTTCTTTTCACTTTTCCGCAGACGGCAGAACTAGAATGGCGACATATAACAAAGCCAGACACTATCTCTCGATTCTATTCAATGATGGTCTGTTTCGCAGCTTGTCACTGGGCTGCCGTCCAAGTAAGCCCGCCTTAGAGTGGGGGTGGACTTTGAGCACGCCATCGTCGGGCAGCACGACTAAGTTCGAAGAAGGTCTAGTGTGTAGATTTTTGTTTTTCATATTACTCTTCTATTACTACCAACGAAGTATATCGTTATAATCTGCGTCGTGAGGAGGAGTTCCTCTTATTCTTCCTCCTCTTCATTTCCCGATGGCGCAACCTCATTGTGAATTGCGACATGAGCTTTTTGAGTGTGATATTTCGTTAGTCCTTGACCTTTTATGTAAACATCAGAGTTAAATTCAAACTAAAGGAAGACCAGCCAATGACAACCACAGTGTTATATGAAAGATCTAGAGATGAGAAGGAGTCTTCGTTTGATGTAAGTGGGATCCCGTGGTGCATCTTAGAAGCTTGTTTTTGCTCTCTTGTTATTTCGTTTATCTTTCTTCGTCTTGTATTTCCTTCACATCCTCTCAGTATCACTCATGTGTTCAGTCATGAATAGACAATCGGACTGTGAAAATATGACTGAAAAGTTGATGGAATTGCTTCTTTCCCAGATATTCAAATGGTGCTGTCGATGTCTCGTTGTCACACGACAGAGTTTTCAGGCCCTAGACAAATCCTGTGCAATTGCAAGCTGTTTCTGCCCTGAATGCTACGCTCCAAGCGACATTATCTTTATAGCACACACAATCCATAGCTACGTATGATATCTTCTTTCAACCTTATAATATGGCAATCAGGATATACGGAACGGACCGTTGACATATGGGTATTTCAAGTAAGAAAAAATATGAATCTCCGCCCCCCGTAGTTGAACAGATGTCGGAAAATATCTGCTCTATTGTTCAGTCTCGAAGAGAATACGGCGTCTTTAGAGTTTGCAATCATGATTTTAGTTACATACAACTGTACAATGTAGTAGGCCAACATCAACAATAATCCATTTACCATCTAGCCTATCAGAAACCATTGAAAGCGAGACTTGCCCCCGATACCGATGAGCTCATCGCCCCTGATAGAGCCACAGATGGCGCCACGAAATAGGACCCGCTTTCGACCCAATGTTTGGTTTGACACCAGTCACGAATTTACCTATCTGCCAGAGCATCCAGTCTCTGCTTACCTAATAGCATACCTAAACCTGAGCCATCGACGGTGCGTGCGATGATCCCGGTGACGGAGATAATGACGAAGACTTACCCCATCCGTAGACATCGCGTGACACGCCAATCAGCGTGATGCTCCAGAGCAAGAACTCGAAGCCGCCTCCAACGGCAGCCATACGGGCAACATTGCAGATCGAGCCCAAACAGAACGACAGTCGCGAAATAAAGACAGCAAGAGCAATAAATCCGGAAAAGTAGAACAAGCTATTCAATGCCTCGAAAGTGAGGGATAACCATGGATATAACACTGTCACACGAGAGTTAAAGAGTGTTCGTTCGATGTCGTGACATGCCTTGGACCAACCAACCTTGCGGTGCTACACGGGGAATAACGACAACATATACAAGTGAAATAAACGAAAATAGTGGCACAAAGATCAAGAAGTTGACCTGCGACGGTGCCGAGAACTTGGTCTGTGTATTGTAGTATTGCGAGACTGGTGACAAGTGACAAATGTATGTGTTAACCCTAACCCAGATATACTAATTGGAGAAAAGTAAGAATTTACGAACCGAGGATAGAGAGAATCAAGACTACAAGTGCGATGGTAGCTTGGAGACCCCGAATGATCATGGAGACGGCCGGCGAGCCCATGTTGACAGTTGAAAAGAAAATGGTTAAAGAATGTATGACAGAGAATGAGAAAAAAGAAGGCCAGCTTGCTTGGAGTCTTAGCAAAGACGACGCTGTGGAATATGGAGTTGCTCACGCGGAACTGAAGCCAAAATGAACAAAAGTAGACTACGAAATGAAAAGACTAAATGAGTTGCCGCCAGCAATGCTTTATATTATACTCCATCTCATTCAATTTTCTGGTTGAGAGCTGTCAGAGCCAATGTCAAACTCTTCTAGGTACAAAAAGAAGAATCCGGCTTGGTACCCAGAAGATATGAGACGATGCCGCGATGGCTTTTGAAACATCGGAACTTTAGATATCCTGTCATGTTTTAATGCAAAAGAAATAATGTAGGTATCTGTTTCAGGAACCCGTGACTCTCTAAGTACCAAAAGATAGAGATCGGTTATTCATTAGATTGTCACTTGACCCAACTAAGCCGACTAACTAACTTTTTCTTGTTTTTCTTCTTTGCATCCTATGCACGAAATCTGGGGGAAAATGTCAGCGCTAGAATCTATCTACCGAATGAACGTGAAGGATAACGGGTCGAGATACTGGGGAGAGACGTCGTGACATGATATGAACGTACACAATTAGTAGAAAGAAACAAACACACTGTATATATCTATTAATGTTTTCTATGTACATGTATAACGAAAGAAACGATGCGTATAAGTGAATTCCTGTATTAAAATCTCTGTGACCAGCATTTGTCATCTTGGTAACACTATGGCGTTCGTTGGTTCCTTTCTTGTATGTAAAGAAGGTTCTACTAACGCACGCAGAAGGGAAAAGGAAGGAAAAAGCTCTGCCTGTAATACAGACGGTCGCAGCGTCCGTTTGCGCTGAATCAGTATATGCGCAGATCCAAGCCTTTTTTTGCTCATTCTCTCATCTCTTAAAGCTGACATATTGATATACTCGGATTTATAAGTCTCACACGATTACCTATCACGTAGTATAGGTATCATATAGAAACTTATATGCAAGTATGATTCTCATCTAGTCGCAAAATCCGGGCTGCGCAATACGACTCTGATTCGCTAGAGTATGGATTTTGCATCTGCAATGGCGAATTTGCTGGCTTCGGGAGTCATTTACCGAGGTATAACAATTACCAATTGTAGACAAAATGGCTTGTTTATTTTGGGTCCTTGCTTTCCGTTTAATTATTTTTTAACTGCTCTGGCTCCAATATTTGGGACCAACCTTGGTCTCTTTTTCTCTAGTATCCGGTTTTAGAGCAAAATAAGCTGTAGCGCAACAGCAAGAAGTAGCAAGCAAAGCAATAAAACTAAGCAAAAGCTTGGGCTGGTCCTGCTTGAGCCGAGGCGCTAAGAGAAAGGGAAGGAGCACAAGCCTCGGCCATTTCTCTCTTTTCCTCTCTTCTGCGAGTTATCCAGTCGACATCAATTTACCCATCAGTTCATTTGGAAGTGTGGACAGACCTACTTTTCTTTTAAGGAGGACAGATAAATACTAGTGAAAGGGTAAGAAAGCTAAGTTGTAGTCGCATGCTTGGTTTTGCTTGCCATGTATCCGCCTAGAGTAACAAAATAGAGCACTTACCTTGGTTGTATAACAACTGCGTCCTCCAACAACTCTAACTGAGTTCCTTCGTTTTTTGGATGGAGGGCTGCTGTTTGGAGCGCTGATCTCTTCTTTATTTCTTTATTTTACTTCTTCTTTCTTTTCCCAAACATTCTATCTACTTCGGTTTTTTTTTGTTTTTTTAATCTTGAAGTCAAGTCTTCTTCTGGTGAGGCTTCTTGCTCCTTGCTGCTATTTCACACTTGCCATTGTATATCCAGCTGTAGACTAGCTAGGCTCTGGAAGTACCGTACTACTAGATAGCCTATCAAAGGACTCTGATCTCTAATCACCAACACCCAACTTATATCCAACAATTATACATATATTCTGATCTTCACCATGGGCATCACTCCCGCCATGGCCGCGCTGCGGAAAGATCTGTTGATCACACCGCCGCCAGGCCAGCCCCACGGTGTCTCAATCCCCGGATCAGAACGTGAAGGCCGTTCAGCCGTCTACCGCCATTGGCGTCTACGCGACACCGGCCTGCTCGAGACATACGATGCAGCTATACGCACCACGCACGACCAGTTCGAAGACTCGGTCCGGCGCCAGGGGTCGCGCAGCTGCTTGGGCTGGCGCCAGTGGAATCGCGAGACGCGCACTTGGGAGAATTCGTATTCTTGGCTCACTTACAACGAAGTGGCTGAACGCCGCAAAAATCTGGGCGCCGGTATCGTGGAGATCATGCAGAGCTTCGGCTTCGATCCTAGCTCCAAGTATGGCATTGGTTTGTGGTCACAAAATCGCGTTGAGTGGCAGATCGCCGGTAAGCTCGCACTACAACATTCCCAGCCCCTTCAAACCCTAAAACTATAAACCCTATATACTTACAACGACTGACCTTCTATCACAGAGCTTGCCGCTTCTTCGCAGGCTCTCTTTTCAGTGTCCCTGTACGAGACCCTAGGCCCCGAGACTACAGAGTACATCATCAACCATTCCGAAATCCCCATGTTGATGTGCTCGTTGGCGCATATCCCTGCCCTTCTCAGCATTGCTGACCGCATCCCAACCCTCAAGGTGATAGTCTCGTTCGATCCGTTAGACTCTGGCGAGCAGTCTGACAGCACCATGCTTTCAGTGCTCAATGGGATCGCGGCTAAGCATGGAATAAAGATCTACAGCATGCTTGATCTTGAGGTTCTCGGCGCACAGTCGGGCCTGCCTATGCGCCCACCAACTGCCGACGACCTGATCACCATCAACTACACATCAGGAACCACCGGCATGCCCAAGGGTGTCGTCCTGACTCAACGCAACGCCGTCGCAGCCATCACTGCAGCGCGTGCTAGTGGCCACGTGAAGGCGGGCGACACACATATCTCGTACCTACCACTTGCCCACATCTACGGCCGCATGTGTGATGCCGTAGCTCTATCAGAAGGCGCCAAGATTGGTTATTTCCGCGGTGACATTACAGGACTAGTCGATGATATGAAGTTGTTGAAGCCGAGTGGCTTCATGAGCGTCCCTCGGTTATTCAACCGCTTCAACTCAGCACTACGTGCCTCAACAGTTCAGGCACCCGGCCTCAAGGGCGCCCTATCGCGCAAGGCCGTCGAGACCAAGCTTGCCAGCATGAAGTTGCCCGATGGCAAAGCCACCAACAAACACTTCCTATTCGACCGTATTTGGACTCCCAAGGTCACGGCTGCGCTAGGAATGAGTCGTTGTAGCTTCATGTGCAGTGGCTCGGCTCAGCTAGACCCAAATGTGCAGGAGTTCCTGCGTGCTGCTCTCGGCTCGCGTTTTGTCCAGGGCTATGGTCTAACAGAGTCTTATGCTGTGGCTATTGTACAGCTACCCGACGATTTCAGTGTCGGCAACATTGGTGCACCAACTACTTGCGTCGAGGTGTGTTTAGAGTCCGTACCCGACATGGAGTATCTCGTAACCAATGGACCGAATCCCCGCGGAGAGCTGCTACTTCGCGGCCCTTGTATCTTCAGTGAATATCACAAGAACCCCGATGAGACCGCCAAGTCTATCGATGCCGACGGCTGGTTCCACACCGGTGATATAGCCGAAGTCGACAGTGCTGGCCGTTTCAAGATCATCGATCGTAAGAAGAACGTACTCAAACTAGCCCAAGGCGAGTACATTTCTCCCGAACGTATCGAAAATGTCTACATGGCCAACACCAATCTCATCGTCTCAGCCTTTGTCCATGGCGATCCCGTGCAATCCTCGCTAGTTGGAATCTTCGGTATCGATCCCGTCACATTTGCCCCCTTCGCTTCCAAGTTGCTCGGTCGTCATATCACACCCACCGACATCGATTCTCTACGCGGCGCTTGCCGTGAACCCCTAGTCCGAAAGGAAATCCTCAAGATTCTTGACAGTATCGGCAAGAAGAAGAAGTTCAACAGCTTCGAACGTGTTCGCTCTTGCATTCTCGACATCGAGCCGTTCACGATCGAGAATGAACTGTTGACACCCACGTAAGTAGCTTCTTCCATTTATCATCGTCTATGACTCGAACTAACTAGATTCTTTTTCTTACTTTCTAGTCTTAAACTTAAGCGTCCTCAAGCTGCTAGAGCATTTGCCCAGGAAATTGCTGTCATGTACGAGGAAATCAACAGTACTCCAGAGAAGCCCAGACTTTAAGATAAGAGAAAGAACATTTTCGAAGATAAGAGAAAGAGATCAAGAAAAGTAAAGAGTCAGTATATATAAATATATAGGCTATATATCATATTTCTTTATTACTACCTTCATCTTTTTTCTCAGTTTGTCAAGTCTCACTTCTTTAGTTTTCTTCTCTTCACTTCTTTAGCTTAAACTCACTCAGTCTTGTTAACATAACTTGAATGTCTTGTTTCTTCCTATCAATTTTTTTTCCTTGTATAAACATATAAACAAAGTCGTTGAACAAAAAATATATTTTGTATCAGTAAACAAATGTAAGCTTGATATCATCATGTGTTACAATGAAAATAAGGAAACCAAAAAATACTATAACGACCAGAACAATAATCTATTAACAATTAAAAAAAAAAGCACCTCCTAGACAACCCAAATTTGATATTGAATAAAAGAAATGGAAAACACCTTGTCATCCGGGAATTTACATGCCGAAAATAACTAAATTTGAATGGAAATAATGCTGGAACACCTTCTCAAATAAACCGGAAAAAAAAGCTATTGGGTAACAACCATCATTCTTCCGGCACAGGGTTATAGTCAAACCCTAACTTATCGAATATCTCTGCCCGATCTAACCGTAGCTCCTCTAATGTTTCTGGCGACAAATCTTCGATATTGAACGCTTTCTGTGCTGCGGACTTATACGCCGCGTGTGCCTGATCATGGTTGTACTCGAAGCTTAAGTCCGTTATGGATGGTTTATCAGCCGAGGACTCTCGACTGCTCTTGGACCTGTTTAGCAGCCGCTCAAATAGCTCTTTGCTTTTCTGAGCCCAGGGCTCATCGAGGCCGAGGATTGGGTTGTTCATGAGATGTGCCTCGGCGCGATAATGGCCCGTGAATGAGTATTTGCTACCCTGGACGGCACCTATTAGTGGGTTGGGGTGAATTTGAATCTGCCGCTTATTGACAAAAGCACGAGCTTTCATGATTCCCTCTCCTAACTTGATGTCTGTGCTTTCTGTGCTGTCTGATGAGGTTGTCTCTGTCTCGTTATGTGGCGTGACCTCTTTGGGACGTCGTACTTTGCGAGTAGCTCCATTGGGGAGGCGTATTGTCAAGATGTCGGCAGGCCGTGAATCTGATGATTCCGTAGTCAAGAGGAAGACACGGCCAGATGCATCGCCGACTACTAACCGTGTATAGTCGCAAGAGAACACGCCCGTCATAAGCGGCGCGGGCGCCTCGAGGAGCACACGGACAAATGGAGTTTTGCTACGTGGGTTCCACACGCGGAGAACACCGTCCGAGCCACCAGTATAGAGACGATCGCACGATGTACCCCAGAGCGTGAATCGAACGCCAGTATCATCCGCAATGTTATTCGTTTCTAATGATTTATGATGTCGCAGCACATGGATAGGCTCTCTTCCCTGGCCTGTATCCCACACATATACACAACCATCAGTCGTGCTGGCTGTGATGTACGAGTGGTGGTTGCTATTTGGGAATATGGTAATATCGTTGATGTCGACGGAGGTGCAGTCCAGCTCCTGGACAAGCTGATAGATATGTTGGTCCGCCGCTTGATTGCCGATGATGGTGTCATCTTGATCAAGCTCACTGGTATGTTGCCAAAGCCGGATCTGAGTCTTGACTCCAGGTTCAGCACTGCTCCTTCGTGATGTTGCCACAGCGAAAGCCATACGTGTTGGGTGCCAAGCGACCTCAAACACATTTTCTCTGACGACGCAGCTAAGATTCAACCGCTTGCCTGACTTGATATCCCATAGGCCTAGGACACCCGAGTTCTCTCGATGACTAGGCACATTATCCTCATTGATGCTGACACTTCGCGGCGAATATCCCACAAGTAAGTGATATTTGCAGTCTTTGGCAATTCCCCATAGCATACTAGAAGGGGAATAGCCCCAGTTATCATCTTCCTTGATATCATCCAGGAACGCCTCTTTGAGAAGTGTTTTCAAGTTGACAAAGTGGCGGAACTGTGCGGACTGGCTGTCGGCACCTTGACTGATATCGTATACGCGCACAGCTTGGTCGAAATCGGCAGTGCCAGTTGCCACATACCGACCGTTAGGCAGCACGAAGTTGACATTTCCATGATGATTCCAAGTACCAATACAGGTCAGAGCTTCTTTCTGGGCGTCAAAATTCCACGCCTTGACTGTGAGGTCGAAACTGGATGTGTAAATGAGACCCGAAGATTGGTCATGCGCTGACGAAACAACAGACGCATAAAGCCATCGTTCCTGGCCGCTGTGAAAGAATTGTAGGGAATTATCGGGATCCCACACTACTGGTCGTGTTCTGCGGTGGTCGGGAAGCGCCTGCAGCGTGCGGCTGCCAACAAAGCCAATAAGAAGATTTCCAGGTTTGTTGTATTGCCAGTTGTGAGAGTCTGAGTGGGTGGTTGTACCACAGATAAACACATCAGGTGTTATCCATGTGAGCGTAGCGATGTCTCCCGCGCAGTTCGTCCATTCTTGACGGACGTCTAGCCCGTCTTCGAGTAGTGTACAAACACTGTTTTCATAATTGATGTACTTAGGCGTACGGCCAAAGCCATAACGGCCCTCAATTTCACGATGAAAACGCAAGGCGGCTATCTTGAGCGATCTTTCACATAAGCCAGAAGTCGTATCTGGCTCTACAGACAGTATTTTAGGATAGCCTTCTTCCCACTCACGCTGATTTACGTCATACAGGAAGTTGTAGATATCCATATATGAACGGCGTGCTAGGGCTCCCTTCGAGTGTAGCTTACAAAGATCGAGAACAATCATTGGCCGCTTATGGAGTATACGGCTTAGGAGCCGCAACCTTGAAGGGGGGGGCTTTTTAAACACGACAAACCGACTAGCTTCGATAGTCAAGTATTCAATCTCTTCGTTGGTAAAGTCTACATGAAATCGAGTACTGGCGGGCATGCTGGCAAGTTCGGCTAACGAGAGCTTGTCTGGCACCAGCTCAAGAAGGTTTTCACGGACATTTTTCTTTAGATATGGCCGAGCCGATGCACTGTTCCATGTTGATGGACTTGGTCGTACAATATCAAAACTCTCGACTATCAGATTTAGATACGACCGTTTTGTTCGGACAGGTGTCGGTAGAGGTATGCGTCGCTTTTCCTCTGCGTCTACTGATTCTAGTTTGTATGGAGCTTCATTTGATGGTCGAGATGATAGGAGGTGAGAAGATTGTGTTTCGCGTAGCTGATCGGATGGCGAGGTGGATATAGCATCCAAAGGAGGTGGCGATTGGGTGATGTGCTCATCTTGTACCTGTACCAACCCATCATCAATGGGGTCAAGGTACGGCGATGACGATTGCTGTGTAAGGTCGATATAAAATGAGTCGGGCTCTTTCCAGGAGCTGGTAGTCCCATTTCCCACGGGCTGTGGTGCTAATAGGGGTAGTGATATGTTGGTTTTCTTTGTAGTAGATTTGTTGATGTGATGGATCTCTTGTCTACCGTGCGAACGCAGAGGCGTGGTAGCATGGGTCATCATCGATGATGACTTTAATGACGGCAAGTCACTCCACTTATGTGCCAATGGAAAAGAGGGCATGCTCGTTCTCTGTATCTTGTTCGGCATGGTCTTCTTGCGATTGAGTGAGGAAGGCTTGCGTCTGATGCCATTCTATGTGTTGTGTAGTAGGCGGGGTTGCGAGGGGTTCGAAGCCGGCCTAGAGAGTTTGCGAGGTTGAGTCTGTTGATAATCGTATCAGCTTAAACATGTTTTCTTGCTATATTGGCGATTTTATTTATTTATTCGGTTTGGTGGATGTGCAAGAGTCCATCTCAAAATTGATGGCAACTATCACGATCACAGATAGGGCTAACTTACGCGAGTGTTCATGAAAGCGATGGTGTTGATTTGGTGGCATTAGCGCCACGGCCATATGAGAGAGAATATCAAGGCCGGTGCGGTTGATTGCCAATTATGGTTGTGACTATCTTTCTTGTCGTTGCCGCTGCCAATCAGGTCGTCGTGATGGTGATGCTGTTGACAGCAACAATTGTGGCGTGCAATAATATTTGGCGCGTGACTTCAGCACCAACGGACGGACACAAAATTCGTAAGGTGTCAAGGGGGATTTAGCTATTCTAGACTCGAAGATTCAGATGCTTATAAGTGATGCGAGATGGATTCGTGACGCAGAATAGATGTATAAATTTAGTTTGTGGCCATGCAGATAATCGTGGTTGCCTGTCTCGGCAGGGCTTTTGTCAATAGTAGCTTCGATGGTCAGCTTGACGCGGGTTGTTGGTGTGGTAGCCGAGATAGTAGTGGTGGATACTTTTTAAGCTCAGGTAATCAGTCAACTATTCTAAAGCACGTCTAGTTATAGACTGTAGGCTTGTAGCTCACTGGGGTCCTGAAGAAAGACGGCGATTTAATTGCCTATAGACGACTTGGTTCTCGCTCAGCGCGTTAAGTGATATAGATTGTTGATAGTTGATGGGTGGGTACGTCAAATTTGCTAAGCCGATCGGTCACAAATAGACAAAAGCTTATCTTCATGTGATGGCTTAATTTTATGAAAAGAGTTTGAATGGTGTAGTAGAACAGACACGACAACTTGTGGTTAAACAGATGATCTGTGGAAAAAGATAAGAGGGAATTGCAAATAGATTAAATCAATGAAATGTTTTGTTCATTTGTTTTGCCAGTCTGCCTCCTTTTGAAACCCTAGATTTGGTAAACTATACCTTAACCCTATGTTTTTAACTTTTAATGGCTTGTTTCTTGATAGCAAAGATACCATCCCGATGTTTGTGATCAATTGTAACATTTTGCAATCCCCATCTTGGAATCCGTAGTACACGCCACAATTTTCTAACATGAATTATCTGAGGGATCAGTGTTGTTGATCATTAAGTTGTTTATTTGTTCGACTACTCTAAGGCTGATAAGCTTGAGGCTTTAATAGCTAAGATAATGAAAAACTCATGCGGTTTAGAATATCTATGATGGGCTGACGCCATATCTCAATGATACCAAACTCCTCCAGTCAAAGGAAAATATGATATGTGTAACAAAAAGCAAGAATATATCGAAAGCTTCACAGAAGCGTCCCGAAGGGATAAAAATCGATGATGTAAGAAGATGTGAAGAAAAAAAGGCCAACAAGATAAGAAATAAGAACAAAATATAAGCCCCATATGGCATGGAGAAAAGCCCTTACGTTAGGGCATGTAGACAAACGTCGTAGTGCATGTTTTCTCTTTCCATCCTCCTTTTTAGATAAGTGTCTTGATATATGAGAAGACGGTATTCAACTAGCGATTCAACTGGCAAGTAAGACCTGACCTGTTGAAGGCACTTAATAGTTTGCACCATAGTCGAAACCTTGACTAGATTGTTGAGGTGTATCAAAATCTCTCCGAGGGCGACCACGATCGCGGAATCCACCACGCCCACGACCACCGCGAGATGACGGGCCATGGTAGCCCGAGTTATCGTGATGTCCGTTATGGCTGTTATGGCCATTGTGGCTGTTGTGATTGTTATGATTGGCAGGCTGAGTAGGCGGTTGCGCCTTGGGCTGGTGTGGTTGAACTTGAGTTTGGGTCTGGGGTTGACTTTGACTTTGTTGTGGAGGTTGCTGAGGGGCGACTTCGCTACGCGTACTACGGGGGCCATACGAGCCGCCACGGTCAGTTTGGATACGACGAGAAATGGCTTTGGAGCTGACACCGGCGCCAATCTCGATATCCGGCTCCTCTACAGACATGCCACTCTTGATTTCACTGTCGCCACATCCACCAAACTCAGCTGTCTGCATCCACTTGATATCAGCCTCGGTCAGGGAGGATATGGGGATGATAGATATGCCCGTGTTGTAGTCACTGCATTCGCGTGGTCCAAAGCCTACGCCCCAGCGAGTACGGAGTCCATGGTGCTGGTTGTTAGGGGACTTCATCTGATCCATGGCATGAGCAGCCATGTCACGATATAGCATCTTAACAAAGGCGTGACGCTTATCTTTGTTGACAATGCAAGACTGCACTTCTCCAAACTCGGCAAATATATCATGCAGCTCGGCATCAGAAACGTTTACACCACCGATAAATAGCGTACGACTGAGAACTCGAATGCTTCCCTCAGGAATGGACTTGTCATACTCAATCAATCTTGGACGGATGACCGAGGGTCTGTTACCAACAGGACTACGTTCACGATACTCGCTTCTTCCAGATCTGCCGTCACCATCTCCGTTACGTTGCCAGCTATTGCTATTGCCGTTGACATTGTTACTGTTGTTACCGCCACTAGGTGATCTAGAACGACCTCTACGACGAGGAGAACGGCCGAATTCACGGCTGTCAGCCTGGGGACCAGTTGGTGGTTTTACGCCTGGCTTAGCGGCCCCATAGCCAGAATTGAACTGATTACTATCAGGCTGAGCCTGAACCTGTGGTTGGATTGGAGGTTGTTGCTGTTGCTGCTGGACACTTCCTAGAGCAAGACTTTGAAGAATAGCAGCGATGGCAGGATTTAATACTGCAGCAGCCGTAGGGTTATTGTTTTGGTTCTGGAAGTTTAGTAGGGTGGCAAGGGCAGCTTGAGCTTGAGGGATGTTAAGGCCATTTGGCATTACTGAAACAGCAGGCGCAACAGCAACGGGGGGAGCAGTTGGTACTTGCTGGACAGGAGCGCCATATGTGCCATTATTATTATTGTTGTAGTAGCCGTTATAGGCGGGAGCGATAAGTGCCTGTTGAGGAGCGGCATGTGCGATTACAGGTGCGACTACGGGTGCGGGAGGAGGGGCAACATTGGCATTGTTCACAGGAGTCGGTGTGTTATTGGCGCTGTGAGCGATAGCAGCCAAGCGGCTCAAGATAGATGAAGCGCTGCCGGTAGCAGGTTCAGAGGTAGCCACATGGAAGGGCTGGGTAGGTGCCGGTGCGACGACCGAAGCCGGGACAATGGTATGGCTAGCGACGGGGGGAGTAGCCCTAGTGGTGGCCGTAGCAGGCGCAAGGCTATTGGCACGACTAGATAGGCCGTTGATGACACTTGGTGGTGGTGATCCTTGTGGAGTGGTAGAGCGGTCTGAAAGTAAATAAATAAGTAAGCAAACTGAGAATATACTCCTGTAGCCGACATAGCAGCAGACCCATTAGGGGGGGGGG